>CATIWK010182622.1:0-13578 GCA_949634005.1 Mallotus japonicus
AATTTTTGGATTGCTTTATCAAATTAATGTTTGTCAAAAAATTTTAGAATTATGCCATAGTTATAATTTCAATTCATAACTTTTTAAATGTCATGCTGAGTCATTTGTTCTTGTGATGTATCATATGATACCATGCAACCATTTATAAGAATATATAAAGAACAAATTTAAAAGAAAAAACGGAAAGACTTTGAGAACTGATAGATATATAATAAGAAAATTGGATACAAGGTCAATGATAAAGTAATTAAGTGGTAACTATTTTTTAAGTATATTGAGGTGTAGGGTTTGATTCCAACCGTCATCAATTTAAAAAGGTGGACTGTATCCTATTATATAATCCATCAAAATTTAGGTCAAATGACCCTCTATTAACTAAAAAAAATTGGATACAAATTTTTTTCATATTACGAGTATTAACATGAAATTAATACCAAAAAGATAAAAATTAGTGAGGTAGAGATATAGCGTTTATCTTTTCTCAAAGGACATTATAAAATATAGATTTTGAATTCTGTTATTGATACCTAAATGTGTGATCATTTTATTAAAAAAAAATAATGGATTTTTTTTTAAAAGTATTTTCAAGTTTCAACTATATATATAGATGAGTGACTTTCAGTCCTTTTCATGATATAATCAACTTCTCTGTATGCATGACAAAAGAAAATTTTGCTCCAAATAAATTTGCTGACCTTTTTAAGCAAATTGGATATCAAAGAACTCAATAACACCAACATGTTGGATTTTATAGTTACAAGATAGTAATGTAACGAGATGAAATTATTATTATTATTACCAACATACTGATATCGTAATACTTTGTAGGGTTATAATACATAATTAGTCAATGATTTGATTTCCTTGATGATAATGGAAATGCTTTATATGTAAGGACAAATAATTCCACAAACTGGTAAAAATTGATTGTACAAATTTCTTATAACAATACAAGAATTTTTTCATTATGAATTTATACTGATAAGTAAAATTTAAAATACAAATTAAATATGTAAAATTAATGTGATCCACCATGTAGGGGAGTGCAATGGTTCTGTCCAAACCGAGAAACCAAAAAAATTGACCGAAACGAACTAAAATTGAACCAATTTTAGTTTAGTTCGATTTACATTTTTCATAACTGATTTAAATTCAGTTTTTATAAAAAAATTCCATATAACTGAACTAACTAAATATTTATTTATATATTATAAAATATAAAATAAAATACATTAATTTAGAAAATTATACATAAATATTACATTTATAAATATATATTTTTTTAGTTATATCATTGAAGAATACGCTTTAAAAATATTAAATGAATAAATAAAAAATAAATAAAATTTATTTAAAAATAAAACTAGTAAACTGATGAATTGAAATGAATTGGTTTGGTTCGGTCCAATTTAGTTACCGTTTATATCAGTTGGTTTCGATTTTCATTTTGATTAAATTTAGTTAATCGGTTTTCTCAGTTTTGTTCAAATTGGTTCGATTTTGAACCGAAACCAACTGTTGAACACTCTACCATCATGTACTCTGCTTAAATTAAAATTTTTTCTAATAATATTTATACATTCAGTAATTAGTTGAATTTTTCATTATAAATTTTTGAAGGCGACACATTAATTAATTTTTTTAAAGAAAAAATGGCGCCTTAAAATTACAAAAAGTAAAAAAAAATTATTAATAAACTAGATCAAAATGCATTGCACAAATTAATATAAATAAAAAATATAAATAATTTGTTCAAAAAAATTAATACAAATAATGCTGTGCAGCATCCATTTTCTTAATCACTTCAAAATATTATTTGAAAATCAAGATGTCGCATTGATATTTTTGAGCAAAAAGCCCTTGATTATATTATAGGAAGCACATTAAAATTGAATATAGAGATCAATATACTTAAAAAGGCATCTTTATGATATCTTGTAAAATATAGAAAAAATATATTTTATATTTCTTGCAATATCTTGGTGGATCACAATCTTTGTTAAAAACACTGTATCATCTAACCAAAAGACAAAATTGCCTGTATTTTTAAGCTTAATTAGGCAACTGGTTATTACTATAATTAAGGTAAATTAAGAGTAAAAAAAATAATAAAATGGTGTGGCCCCACTTCTTTCCATCCATCCATTTTTTTTTTTATTATTGATGAGTATGATGATGATGATGATGAGTGCAAAATTTATTGACTCCAACAGCACCAAATACACCACCAACGATTTGCAACAAAATACTCAAAATTAAATTACTTACAACAATTTAAAAAAAACAAAAATCAGACCAAACCGAACCCATCTATAATTAACTTGAAGTCTCCACCTTTTTGAACTTTATGACATTATTGTGTTAAACAATTTATCTATTATTCTTAATCCTTAAAATTATTGATAAATAATGTATCGGAAGTTAAATAATTTAGTGGTGTAGTTCTGTTTAAAGTGTTAATTTGTTTTTTGATAAAAAAATTAATAATAATATATATTAAAATATTTTCTAAAAATTAAATATTTTAAGTGTCATAATAAATAAGCAAAAAGTTTAAAATAATTATTAATTTTTATTTATTTATTAAATGTAACACATTAAAAATTAAAAATAATTTAATTTAATTTAATTTATTTTTTTGTTTGTTTTTTAACCAAGGTTTTATTTTACCCTCCCAAACCATTTGAAAACCCCAAGAAAGAGACCCTGTGCTGTGCTGCCTCTCTCTTTCTCTCCTTGATGAACTCAACTTTGATTCCTCATCATCACACCAAATCCGAAATAAAAAATTCTTCTTTTCTTTTGTAAACTTAATTTATAGTTCGCTAAACCAAAAACCCACATTTCCTTTTCTTCTTGTTTTCCCTCTGTTTCTTGCTTCTCCGTAGTCTATACACACACACACACACACACACACACACACATATATATATATATATATATGTAAAAAAGTCTATTCCCGTTTTTTTTTTTCGTTTTAATTATTGGGTTTTGAACATTTTTTGTTGATTGTTCATGATTAAACCGTATGGGGTGAAATCAAGCTGGGTTTGAATTTTTTTTAATTGGAGCCCTTGTCAGATTCCACAAGGAAAAAAAAAATTAAATGGGTTTTATTGTGTGTTTGTTCGTATCTGATGTGTTCCATTTTAGTGTCCCCTTGAGACTGTGTCTTAGATCTATTTGCTGCTGTGCTCGATCGACTGCTTTATTGATGCTTTAGCACTCATTCTCAAGGTTAGATCATCGCATTTTAAGCTATATAACTATTGCTTTTACTCTTTTTATAGTCTATTTCTCAATTTTAATCGATAAGTGGAATCAGTTCGGTTGCTCCGGCTTGGCTTTGCTGTTTTAATTGCAAACAGTTTAGCTGGTTGTTTTGCAGCCGGGGGGGTTTTCTGGGTTTTAATGCTTTGGAGCATGAGATTTTGATGATGTACAGTTACTTGAAAAGTTACAAGGTGGTTGGGGTGTTTAATGGGTTTTTGAGATTTTGTTTAGTTTTTTTCATTTTATATTTCCTTATGGTGCAAATTGAGATAAGCCCTCCACATCAGAGGTTCTGTATCCATTATTGGTGAAGTATATATATATATATATATATGCAAAATGGGAAACGGCACTTCTCGCGTTGTGGGATGTTTTGTGCCATTTAATGGCAAAAATGGTGTTGATTTAGAGTTCTTAGAGCCACTTGATGAGGGCTTAGGCCATTCATTCTGTTATGTTAGGCCGTCAATTTTTGACTCTCCTGCCATCACCCCCTCAAACTCTGAGAGGTTTACTGTTGATTCTAGCACTTTAGATTCGGAAACATTAAGTGGATCATTTAGACATGATGCCATAGACGATCCTTCTGGTCTTCACAGAACAAATAAGACTTTCCCTGAGACTACATTTAAAACTATCTCAGGGGCATCGGTTAGTGCTAATGTTTCGACTGCTAGGACGGTTAATCAGAGTGCGTTGTTTGCCAGTGACATGCAAGAACCTGCTGCATCATTTGAGAGCACCTCCTCATTTGCTGCAATCCCTTTGCAGCCGGTGCCGCGTGGTTCTGGACCTTTGAATAGCTTTATGTCTGGGCCCCTTGAGCGAGGTTTTGCCTCAGGTCCTTTAGAAAGGGGAAGTGGTTTTATGTCTGGACCTATTGAGAAGGGGGTAATGTCCGGTCCTCTTGATGCTGCTGACAAATCCAACTTTTCTGCTCCCCTTGCACGTGGTCGTAGAAGACCTCGCTTCCAGAGCCTAGTGAGGAGTGTGAGTGGACCAATGAGAAGCACTCTATCTCGGACATTCTCAAAACATTCAATTGGTACGGGTTGGATGCAAAGGTTTTTCTTGCATCCAGTGACCCAATTGGCCTGGCATGTTAGGGAACCAAAGTTCCGACCAGAAGCTTCACGGAATCTGGAAGGAGCATCATCAGAAGGGGAGTATGTTAATGGTCGTAACTTGCAGTGGGCTCATGGGAAAGCTGGTGAGGATAGGGTTCATGTTGTCCTCTCTGAAGAACAAGGATGGTTGTTTATTGGCATATATGATGGGTTTAGTGGCCCAGATGCACCAGATTTCCTTATGAGCCATCTTTATAGAGCTATAGACAAGGAATTGGAAGGAATTTTATGGGATTATGAAGATAAGTCTGTAGATGATCCAATGAAACATGAACTTTCCAAGAGTGCAAATGTTGAGACTGGTTCAGAATGTCAGAAGGAAAGCCAGCCTAATTTGAGCCAAGTAACTTGTAGTCTGGAAAAATCATGCAACAATGGAGTTGTTAGGGACCAATCTTGTAATTGTGAAATAGTAGAGGAAAGTGATGATGTTAGGAGCAGTCAACAGCAATCATCTAATTGTGAAAAGCCCAGTATCTCTGGCTCTTCTTCTGCTTCTGTTCCAACTGCCAACCTGACTGGCCAAGGAAGGAAGAGTATGCGGCTGTATGAGCTTCTACAATTGGAATCGTGCAATGGGTTAGGTTCTGTCTCAATGTTACTGGGTGAAAACCAAAAGAAGACTACATGGAGTTGTCAGCCAAATTCAGATACTGTGGTTACCAGACCAACTTTACAAGAGGAACAGCAGAGATCTCGTTCATTTAACAATAGAAATGGGGATAGTGCTAATCAACAAGAACAAAGTGAAGATCCATCTACATCTGGAGAAGATGGAGGTATTGCGGTTGAATGTAGTATCCCAGAAGTAATGACTGGTATTTCTGTTTCAGTGCAACGACAGACTACCAGAAAGTCTATTATCAGTTCAAAGATCAGAAAAATGTATAGGAAGCAGAAGTCCTTGCGTAAGAAACTCTTTCCATGGAGTTATGACTGGCACAGAGAGGAGATTTGTGCAGATGAGAGAGTATTAGAACCTCCTGGACCTATGAGAAGATGTAAGTCAGGAATTATTGATCATGATGCAGTTTTAAGGGCGATGTCTCGAGCACTTGAAAATACCGAAGAGGCATACATGGAAATGGTGGAAAAGACCCTTGACAAAAATGCCGAGCTCGCTTTGATGGGATCCTGTGTTTTAGTGATGTTGATGAAGGATCAAGATGTGTACGTTATGAACCTTGGGGATAGCCGGGCAATTTTAGCACAGGAGAGACCTAATGATCGCCATCCTAATCCAAGTTTTGCAAAGGATGACATGAGGTATAGGAACAGATCCAGAGAGTCATTAGTACGCATGGAGCTAGACAGAATTTCAGAAGAGTCCCCAATGCATAATCAAAACAGTCAGGTACATATGATCAACAAGAATAGAGAGATCTCCAATTGCAGATTGAAGATGAGAGCGGTGCAGCTTTCCACTGATCACAGCACAAGTATTGAACAGGTTTACTTCTTGAAAGTTCAATCTAGATATTATCATGACATAGAACTAAATTAAACTTTGAGTAGATTTTTCAGAGTTTAATGTGGAATTGTGGTTCGGTTGCTATACCTGACCAATAACATTGTATTCTTCCATGCTACAGGAAGTGTTTAGAATAAAGACAGAACATCCTGATGATCAGCAAGCCATTTTGAATGATCGAGTAAAGGGACAGTTGAAAGTAACCAGAGCATTTGGTGCTGGGTTTCTGAAGAAGGTCAGCAATATTTTAATATTGATGTTTTTTTCCCATTTTTCTAGGTAACTTGAGTTATTAAAAGATCTTGGCAATGAGGTTGCCACCTGTTAAGTCCACAGTCTTTTTGATTAACAAATTTAAATAATGTGTCCATCTAAATTCTTAGTGTATGCATGTACTTAGGTTATTGAATTCTTGATAATAAAAGACATTATAACTTTGCATAATTACATTGGTAAGGGGAAAGGTTAAAGCCATTACAATGTTTTCATGCAATGCCTGTTCTGTCTAATTCTTTTTGTTTGTTTTCTTGCATATGAATGCACTGCATTATTGTGCACAGTTGACTTCTTGGTGAATGATGATGTAACTGTATGGCATCCACTACACACTGTGTTTTCTCAGTTGTGATTGATCTTGAGCCTTTCTATCAGTAGAACCTGCTCAACTAACTTTATAACTTTGTTTTGGCTATTTCCATGTTTTTCTTGAACTGCAAGTTGCAACTCCTGTGTAAAGCAAAATTCTGATACAGGATTTCAAAGCCAAAAATAATTTCTGTTTTAGGGTCCTTCCAATAAACTGGACCTAAAATATTTTGCTTTGTGCGTTCTTAGATATATGTAGCAGTTTAACGAGATGTAATCAATTGAAAACAGTGGGTAGTGGACCTTGAAGGTGGTAGAAATCTTGTTTCAACTTCACTTGTAGAGGGATGATCGTAGAAAGAACATGAATGGTGAGGTTTTCTTGGAGGCTTTAAAGAAATTTGGATGCTTATGCAATAAATATGAGACATTTCTTGGGCATGAGTTATATATATCTCAGAATATTGAACCTAGGTGTTGAAACTTGTTATTTGCAGCTTCTGCTGTTGCCAGGTTATATTCGGATTCAATTTCAAGTGTTGGTACTTTTAACTTTAAGTTATGAATGTGGAAGGAATAAGGGCAGAGGGAAAGGCTCCTTTGTGATTGTTGTGGTGACATCTGTTTCTATGGCATGGGTGCCATTGAGTTGGAGATATAGCTTCTTTGCCGCTTGCTGACAGATGGGCCAATTAATGAAGGAATACATATTCATAGGTTAATTGTGTTGAAGTGATTCAGGACAAATGAATTAATGAGACACAGTGAACTTGAAATAGGCTTTTATGAGAAGATATTTGAAATTTAATTGGCTGAAAATTGATGTACTTTGACATAATTTTCACTTTAAGGCAATGTGGTGGCAGCTTTGGACTGTCCTGAAAGCTTCTTGCCTGTGGGCTGTGGGATTTGGGGTTGTGTTATTTATATCTCATTAATATTCTTTTGTTCTGATAAGTAACTTTGTACCATATACTCATGGTTGTGAATCACGGCTCTGCCATTAGTTATGCAAGCAGTCTTTGACCAGTTTGATATATTTGGCTCATTAAATGTGAGAACTGGGACAGCTCTATGGGCGTCCTCAAATAAGTTATTTATATATATAACTTCCTGATATTTCATTGATGTACATTTGACTGACGTTTTTTTTATTCAATTTATTATTTGCAGCCAATCTGCAACGAAGCTCTTTTAGAGATTTTTCAGATCAACTATATAGGCACTAATCCCTATGTTAGCTGCATTCCTTCTGTTGTTCACCATCGACTTTCTTCAAGTGATCGATTCTTGGTTCTTTCCTCTGATGGACTTTACCAGTACTTCAGCAATGAAGAGGTGGTTGCCCATGTCACTTGGTTCATGGAAAATGTCCCTGAAGGTGATCCTGCACAGTATCTAATTGCAGAGCTTCTCTTCCGTGCTGCAAAAAAGAATGGTAAGTGGAGGGAACTTTCCCTTTTTTTGTCATTGACGAAGGATAAGTTAATTGAGAAGAAAAGCTATACGCTGGGGATGATTATTTTTTTTGGAGGGTGGGGGGTGGCGTATGGAATTTCTTTTTGATACACATAAGAATAAGAAACTTTAACCAAAATGAAAGAAAACAAATTAAAATTACACCCGGAAGTACAGGTAAAAAAATTACTAAAATTTTCCATTTTTTTTTAAATAAAGTACATTCCTTTATCATTTTCTCTATCAGCACATTCTTTTAATCCTTATTTATGGAAAAAAAAGTTGTAGAATTTGTTTTTCCCAACTTTATTTTGAATGTCCGCCTCTGAAAAAATTTTCAGATTTCATCCATGGTGACGACAATAATAGAACATACTTTTTTTTTTCTTCCTAAATATAGTTCTACCTTTCTACCAATTTCCTGCTAGTTAATCTCATCACCCAAATTTTGTTCCTATTGGTAGTGGATTAAAGTTAATAGTTCACCTAGTTTTCTTTGGAAGGTCCAAAGTTTCATTAAATTGACTAAAAAATTTCATAAAGCTATCTGACTTGTGTTCTTTGTGATGTATTTGCAATATTGCTGAAGTATCAAAATAGCTCATTACTCGAAAATTGTTTTCACAATTTTAGGTCAGCTGTTAACTGACGGTTGTGTATGTATCACTGTTGTGTTTGTAATTCTCGGAAAATGCTGTCATAAATAGAATTCTTCAATAGTTTTTGATGGCTTCGTATTGGTGATTGCAGGAATGGATTTCCATGAATTGCTTGACATTCCGAATGGAGATAGGCGTAAATATCATGACGATGTCTCTGTCATGGTGGTTTCACTAGAGGGAAGGATTTGGAGATCATCAGGATAATAATAGTTTCACTTGTGCATATTGGCCTCATAATGTAACCATTTTCAAGCAAAGGGTAATCATCAATGCCTTCCAGATTTAGAATCAGTCTTGACATTCTTTGAAATATAAAATTTTTCTTTATGGCATTCCAATTCTTTTTTTTTTCCTGAAGATTAGTTCATACAAAGTGGGATGATCACTCCAGGTTGCTACCTAGCATCCAATTATTTTTGTATGCCCCATTCATCATTTAAATCCTTCATATGTTTTTTATTGGGATGGTAAGTTTTTAATGACGAAGTTGTTTCCCACATCTTTTCTTGGTAATGATCGTATAGTTGGGACCAAAGGACAGCACTTTCTTAAGTTCATTAGCGAGCAGAACCAAAACAGCTCTGAACTTAATTTGCTGTGTTTCAATTAAATAGGTCGGACAGTCAACCTGTCTGCGATGGAACTTCTTGACCCTTTTTTTTTTTTTTTTTTTAAAGATCGATTTCCGTTGTTATGTGGCAATTTTTAAAGCTGTTTTTTTTTTCTCACTAATTAATTGATTGATTTTTCTTCAATAGAATCTATAAAACAGAATCAGGATTGATGGGTATGAGTTGTTACATTTTTCTCGTGATTAATATTCTTGTTAGATTTTTCTTTTAAAATCTCAGCGAATAAATACCTTAATGCTTTCTTCAAAAAAAAAAAAAAAAAACCTTAATGCATGTATTTCAAAAAGATAAAACAGTTTGATTTTTGCTCAATAACTTAACATTTTAAAAAATTTAATACACTCAAATATATTTATACTTAATTTTTGAAAAAAAAATTGAGACATTAATGATCTTAATTAATTGAAATTGTTTAAAATTTAAATTTCATAAAAAATTTAAAATTGCATTCAAATTTAAGTAGTTTGAGGCATTAATAGTAATTTAATTCAAAACTTTTAAATGATACCTAATAATTTTTTAAAAATCAGTAATAATAATTATGTTCAATACATATTAAATTTTTTAATTTTTATTTCATAATATAAATTCCATCTTTACTTTAGAATAGTGATCTATATTTTTATTTTAACATAACTACAATATGATTTTAAAAAGTCATATATAAAAGTCATATTTAGCTAAAAAACTTTTGTGCTTTTTTTTTGAGACATTAAGGCCTTGTTTGGTTGATGAAATGGAATTGGAACAGAAAAGAATTAGAAATCAAATGAAAATTTTAATAAGATGTTTGGTTCACTAAAAAATGAGAATAGAAATCAATATTATTTATCAATTCAAATATTTTTGAAATTTATTATGAAAATAATTTATTTATCTACTAAAATGTTATTATAATTTTTAAAAGTTATTTATTTTAAAAAAATATTCTTTATTCAAAACAGTTTAATAATTGCTTTTATTAATTATATTTTATTTATGAATTTTAAATAATATATATAAATATTTAAATATTTCATTAATTTATATTTGGTTTGACTTATTTCCCAAGGGAATGTAAATTCATTCCGAGAATGATAATTTCTATTAATGAGGGAATTATATTTCCATTTCAGCATAAAGTTTAACCATCCAAACATTACCATTTATTCTAGTTCGAATTCCAATTTTCACCCTGACTTTTCACTAAAGAAACGGTCTAGATATGCTAGTGAGGGAGTAATCAAGTAATAACTCATCTCCAAAAACTTCCTGAGGTACAGGGTTCAATTCCTGCCACCTTCGAGCTTGATTTTCAAACAAAGGGTTTAACAATACAAGAAACCTTATTTCCATTACTATTTTTTTTCTTTTCTATCATTATTAATGTGATCACAACATCATAGATAAAACAAACCCATAGAAAAGCAAGTCGATGAATTTATTGGGACTACTCAACTATTGAGCAGGCTTTACTTATGAATCATCATCTTTTGTGTATGGTCCCGAATACTCGTGAGGTTTGTTTGAACCTGCTTGCATATTCTACCTTCAAGTAGGTGGAAAGGCACCCAGGGCTTAGGCTTTGCCTCAACAAAATATGAAAGCGTTGTTTCAAATTCTTGACCAACCGAGGCACCACTTGCTTGAGATCTTGGTTTAATAACCTGCACCATTTCCATCTCTCAAATCAATTGTTTTGTTTATTTCTAAATCTTCATCAAGAGACATTGGTTCAAGAAAACATTATATGCTACAAGAAAACAACGAAAAAGAGCAACACCATAACAATATCTTATTATCAATCTAGCATTTTATGAAAAGAAAAAAAAAGACTTATTTCTTATTTGGAGTTTATTACATTTCGCTAACAATTAAATAAACAAAAATTTTACAATTTACTCAGCAAATAACAAAACAAATTAGTAAAATACATATAAGCTTTCTAGCCAGCAAGAGATAGGAAGCATGCCATATGTATCAAATTCAAGCATGCATATCTTTACCTACGGGCTTTTCAGAGCAAGGTTTCAACATGCAAATCGATGAGGTTATATGTATTAATCTACCATGGTGCTCCTATTCAAAAACAAAGAAGCTGTAGCAACCAAAAATATGTTAGTTGTTCTCACCTCTTCAATTGACCACTTTCCAACCATAGATTGGAAGTCACCTTCAACCATAGTAAACTCAAGATCACGTTTTTTTCCAGATGCAATAATCTCAATATCTTTCTCAATACAATCCAATACCACTTTCGATTTAAATTTTATCCCCATTGGCAAATTTTGCTCTGAAATCTGTTCAATTAATTAATTAAAAAAATCAATGCTACAAATAAATTTAATTAGAGATTAAACTCTATAAGCTTAACAAAATGAAATTGAAATTGAAGTATATATATATATATTACTATAATGATTACCTGAGAAAAACGAGCGAAATTGTTTTTCTTTTCAAGTAACTTGGAAACAGTAACACTTGGAATGACTTCATTAAGTTTCTCATAGTCAGTCATTACGTTCCAGACCGTATCCAAACTGGCGTTTATAGTAATTTTAGACTGAATAGTTCTCGAATTATTTCCAAGCTTCTTTGTCTCAACTATTACACCATTCTCAGATATAGAATCGGACCCCTCACCTGCAACAGCAAACCATGCATCACCATCAAAATATATAGAAATAATATGGGTTTAATTCATGATCATCACTCAATATATGTATACACACACAGATAATACCTTTAGCCATGATATATAGCAGCGTCAGAAACCTTCAGGATCCCAGTTATTGCTGCTGGCTCTATACAGAACAACTCTGCATTTTCTGTTTGTTATTTATAGAGATATACATGCACACAGGTACTGCAACTTATTCTCAATTATTAAGGACAAGTGGTCACTGTCCACAGTAGATTGCAGTGCTACAAGTTATTTGTTTTGATTTATTTATTGCATGGCATTTCCCTTAATACATGAACCAAGTCAAGCTACTACCAAACCCATATTTTATAGCTACCAAAACTTTCACTAAAAGTCAAATTACATTATTCTGAAGTTTTATATACGATCACGATGAAAAGGATCGCAAGGATGACACAAATAACGTTACAGAGCTGTAAGAAACCGAGCTGTTTGTAAACTATTTAAAATTTAGCTTGATTAAAATTTATTTGAGTTTGTAAATTAAAATTTATATAATAAAGAAGTCGAGTTTAAACGCACAAAGATCTGTTCATAAAACTGTGAACAAATTTAAATAAAAATTTACAAATTAGTTTGTAATTTTAATGTATTAATAATTTGATATTAGATTGAAAAAATTAAATTTTTATTCATGATAAATATAAAAATATTTAAAAAATATATTATTAGTATAAAATTATAATTTTTTATTAAATAAATTATACGTTATTTAATAAATAATTTATTTTAATTTTCAATAAATAATTTTAATTTATATTTTATATTTTAATTTTTTTAATCTCATTTAAATTCATGAACCATTTGTAAATGTCAAGTGATATAGTAAGTTCAGATAAAACTCGATTTACTAATAAACAAACTAAATTCCAACCAACTACAACTCCATTCGCCTTATTTACACCTCTACTCGAAGATCTTGATGAATAACAGGGATCTAGGAACCCACCTTTTGTGCATTAACTAAGTCAGGCTTTCCAGTTCAGAAGGAAAATAAACAAAAAAATGTCAAACTTTCAATAGATTTTCTTAATGCAGTGGAAGAATTTGTCTGCATTTAAATGTTAAAGATAATGTCAGACCAGGTAATTTGGGAATTAAACAGTTTAGCAATAATTTTTTTAAGAGTATGATGTTTTATATTTTATTATAGTGGTTAATTTATAAAATTAATTTTATTTAATTTAATAACAAATTGCTTTATATTGTACCGTTCATTGATATATAGATTTTTAATTTTTTATTAATAAATTAAAAAACTATAAAACTAATATAATAATAATAATAAGACTATTTTAGAAATGAACATCAGAATTTAAGTTTCACTAAATATAAAAGAGAGTAAGTTGGGTGTAATACACCCAACGGTTAGATTTGAATGATAATTTAGGTGTTTTGTTTTCATTGGACAATTATTTTACACTTAACTTATATGTCTTATATATGACCACACAATGTAATACATTCAGTCTAGGTAAGAATCTGTCAATATAAAAATATATTTTTTAATTTTAGAAAATAATAAAGATAACATTTCATAGTGTGGAGAAGGCGAGAAGAGAGAAAAAAAAAAAAAGGAAACTAAACTTAGTCAGCTTTTACATCCCTTTCTCAAAACTTAAAAAAAAAAAAAAAAAACGATGAAGATGACATTTTACCGAGGGAAGAGGGTGAGAAGAAGCGGGGG
>CATIWK010182635.1:0-12894 GCA_949634005.1 Mallotus japonicus
TGTCATATTTTAGAGTTTCACTTTGATTAAAAAAATATTATTTAGACATAAATATAAGTAAATATGACTAAATTGTCTCTATATTGATAAACTCAAACTTTATTTCACAATAGAAGACTTTTTTTTTTTTTTAACTATACATTAGAAGACTTATTCTTGGTATACCAAAAGTACTTTGAAAATATTGAAAAACTAAATAAGTGTAATAAATATTACTAAGGATAAAATAAGAAAACAAAAGTAATATTTTTTTTGGATATACAAAAATGATAGATAAATGAAATTTTATTTTTTTCAAAACATGACAGTAAAAGTAACGGAATGAGTATTAGCTAGTTGGTTACTCAAAAATTGACTAAATTCTTTATAGAATTTCGATCTTTAGTTCAATTTTAAATTTAAAAAAAAATAAAAACTCGAGTCTCCTAAATTCACACGAGGCACATCCTTAATTTAAATTGAATTTTTTTCATAGAAATTAAATTGAATATTTAACTTTAGCTGTTTTTTCTTGTTTTTCTTAATTTTTTATGTTTCATCAAGAACTTCCATGTTGGTCGTGGCCAATCATTTCTTAAACCAACAATAGTTTTTTAATATTTTTATTTATTTACATTTATTTGATTTACATTGAGTAGATATAGATTTTTAATCTATTTATATTTTTATTGAAATTTTTGAATTTTTCTTGATGATCTTAACAGGATCTCAGTTATTTCATAAAGTTTACATATCTTTTTATTATGATTACTGTAGACGGTGGGATTTAGCGCACCCAAGTGTTGGTGACAACGGCACTGTGCAAGCTCAGGGCCTGCTAGGAAATACAAAAAATGGGCTTGGGGCCCATTATCGGAGATGGAGTCACCACCCGGATGAAAACCGGGACGCACTTACAGCAACTAGGTTCCACAGAGGTACCCAGAAGCTGTCTTCAGAGATCGGATTCGGAAACTGGGTATGGGCTTGGAATGCCCACCCAACCTTGCGGTTGGCCTCCGTTTGTGTTTTATACTTTATTACCTTTGATTATTAAATTATTTCCTTGTTACTGTTGGTTGCACACGCTTCCAGTTTTATAGTTTTACCGACTTTGCACATTAATCTTATTTGCTTGCTTCTTATCTTGGCAATTGAACATACAAATGAAATGAATATTATAATCATTCATTCAATACAAATAGGGGAAGGAATTAAGGATTACAATTCTTTGAATAATTATTACAATAATTAACCAAGACTCTACCTCTCAAGAACTAACTAAATCACTAATTACATAGTGATTACAAATCACCACAACCTACAACAAATACAGTAAGCTTCATACTCAAAGTAAACAATATAATCACAAAATAATTCAGGTCAAATTAGTATAAAAATAGGCACAAAGATTCACATAAGCATGGATTAATCTATCTAGCACATCAAATGTCATGACAATTACATATGATATGGGAAACAGCAGGCAGCATATACAGATAATATACAAAAAAGATACCGAAAATATACTAAAACGAAATAGAGTCGAACCAGACTCTGACTAGGAGGCGATCACCTCTATGAAGAGGCGATCGCCTCTATGTGAAGAGGCGGCGCCTCTATGAAGAGGTGTCGCCTCCTCAACAGAGCACTACAACTCAAAATTGCATATTTTCTTAGACACTAAGGAACTCAAACATTCATGCAAATAAACGTAAACCAGGGTCTTAACACTCAATAATTCACATATTTAGGCAATCATGCTTCAATATAACATAAAAATAGATGATAAATACTAAAAGTAAACTCAAGTTCAAACAATTTATACTTTTATATGAAATAAGGACTTTAAAGCTTAAAAGTGAGAATTCTCACTGATTGAAGAACATTTGCAGCTCCTAACTTAGCCATCAGAGCTTTGTTTGATGGTTTGAATGCAAGAAGATTCCTTCTCCTTCAAAGAACTAGACTTCTAAAGCTTGAAAATCAACTTCTCTTCTTCTTTCTCTTAGTTTTCTCTTTTTTTCTTCAGAATGTTTCTCTTTTTTTTTTCTCTGAAAAAAATGGCTTCCCCCTTTAAAATATCAGCCTAAGCCTCTACTTAAGCCTCTCTCCCTTTCTCTCTCTAATTTCCCCAAAATCTAGGTTCACTCTCCACCTAGTATTATTCATCATTGTTCTCATCTTTCCAGCTGATTTTTGCTTTAAAAGTCTTCCTTTCACGTAAAAATATACAGAGTAGAGAAAATATGTGGTTTTTTACGTTAAATGCAGCAATAAATGGCATTTATTGTTGTAGGGGACAGGTGTGAAGAGGCGAAGCCTCTTCAATGAGGTGTCGTCTCACCGATGTTTTGGGTGAAGAGGCGACGCCTCTTCATTGAGGAGATTGCCTCTTCACCCAGGATTGACTTAAAAAGCTTGGGCCTGGGCTTGAAGGCTTAATGGGTTAGGTTTGGGGTTTTGGTTTTGAGGTTTCGAGCTAGGTTCAAGCTCTCGAATCTATTCTAAGAAGATCTCAGACTCTTCTTGCATTCGAAATTCAGACTTTCTCATCACTAGGCTTTCGTTGCGGGCCTAAACCCTAGGATGTCCACAATTATGTTCCACTAATTTAAAAGATAATTATAGAGCAATTTGTGTAGAAATTTGTATTCCATATTAAAATAGTATAATGTGTTAAAATTTAATTAAATAAAATTCAAGTCCCGTTAATATACGCATAAAAACATTGAATTTCATTATGCATTTCTTTTCCTTATTCTTTTATTTAGCTCTATAAATATTTCTGCAACTAAACACATTCAAAGAATAGAAAGTCATTTTATAGCTAAATAAACCCATTGAAATCAAAGTTGTCATCTCGATCATCAAAGGAAACCTTAATAGTTTTGCTTCCTACTCTTTCCTTTTTGTTAAGAGAACTGCTAATAGAGCAACTGATCATTTATCTAAGGCTGCTCTTGGCCTTACTTGCGATGTAACTTAGGTGACTAATCCACCGCCTGCTCTAAGGAGCATTTTGTACTCTGATTTAGCCTCTAGGGCTGTTTAATGAAGTTCTATCCTTTAGTTCAAAAAAAAGCTAAATAAACCCATTAAGTTGAGTATATGGGCCATTGAATTGCAAATCAAAATAATTCTGTCAATACAATTGGAGGATAATAACAAAGAATTTACAATTTGAGTAAGATTTTAGTTTGAATTTTTTATTATATTATTAGTCTTATTATTTTTTTATCATGATATATTTTTAATTTTCTTTTATATCTTTTTCCATAAAAATTTTAATTTACACTTCAAATATTCTGAAAGCCTCCTAATATTATTTCTACCAATCAAATCAGATAAAAAATTTTATCATGAAATCTTTTCATACATTGAAAAAATTACTCAAAATACAAAGGTTCAAAAATTCAAACTATGAAAATTTAATTAAATAAAATTTAAAATTTAAAAACTTAATCATATATTTTGTAAATTATTTTAATAAAAAAATGAATGTGTAAAAACGATATTTTTTCATTACATACACTGGAAAAAATACTAAAAATATAAAGGTTCAAAAATTCAATCTATGAAAATTTAATTAAATAAAATTTAAAATATACAAACTCAATCATATATTTTGTAAATTATTTTAACCAAATAATGAACGTGTAAAAACGATATTTTTTCATTAATTTTTTTTTTATGTGATACCCCATATAAATATTCTACTTAGATAAGGACATTAATCTCTGAAGGTAAAGGGATACTCAAATTACATAATGACTCCAATTCTTAAAGGAAAAGGATACTTGGATCAATATGGACAAAGGAAACATAAATCAATGGTGACAATGACTCTTATCAACAAGCAATATATATTTTCTCTCTATATATACTTTTTAAATCTTGCATATCATTCATATCATGCATACAAGCCCTGATAAACATTCTCTTTGCCATTCTCAAAATCTCTATTGACTTAAATATAAGAGTGTTTGTGGGAGTTCCCAAATCTCTACTAATTTAAGTATCGGAGTGTTTGTGGGAGTTCCCAAATCAAGTTATCACTATGCATGCTCATAAATTTTTAACAATTGATCTTGGTGAAGATGTGCACATCGTCCAACCAAAAACTCAACATGTCTTCCTCACCAACAAAGAATCTCAAATAGTTGCAGTCTTGAAAATGGAAACGACATTTTATTCAGACATAGCTAGTGCTGTCGATAATTAAGGAACTGGACATTATTAGGATACCCTGTAACTGATAAAGGACATAGCCATTGTGACAAGCCACTAAGGTCCTGAAGAGTTTCTGTGAAGAATCCAAAGTACTGTGACTAGGAGCTTTTGCACATAGGGACTTGACTTGCACGTTGAAATAAATCTAAAATGAATCTTATATATTTACTTACTGTAAGATAGGTTGATTAGTTATTTATGTACTAGTTGTGTCCTATTTCTTAGGGATATTTTTTAAGAATTAGAGCATCTTTAATAGTACTTTTTATTTTAAAGAGTATTTTTTATTTAATAAAGAGCATCTCAATGATTTTTTAAATATAAAGAGTGAGAAATTTGTACAACTCCAATAGACTTTTGATATTTTTAATCTTCATTTTACTTTATCCAATAAACATTAATACTTAATTTTTTTCTCCTTTATTTTTTACAAGATTTTCCTTTATTTGTTTAAATTTTTTCTTCCATTTGATGAAAGAGAAAATTATTTTCAATAAATAGATAAATATCAATTAATATTCTATATGGGGAATTGAAATATTTTAGAGTAGAGAGTGAGATTTGACTGTCTACATGTAGAGAGTCAAACCAATCTTTACTCTAAAATAAAAATATAAAAAGTGTATTGGAGACCTTTTTTTAGTTTGACTCTTTAAAATAAAGAGTCTATTGAATATTCTCTTGTATTTAAACTTTTTGAATAACAGTAATAAAGCAAGTCTATTCCAATTAAAAAAAACTCTTAATGTTCATTCTCACCTGAAGTAGAATACCTTATTAATTTTTTTTTTTTTTTGACCAAGTAACATCATATTTTTTTTCAAGTACAAGAGTCATAAAATCGGGATGAATACCTTATTAAATATTAACAGCTTTGATTGGGACCTATCACATTGAGTCAATAGCCAAAATTGTACTCAATGCAACATGCATAGTGCCATATCATACGCCCACTTTTTTTTTTTTTTTTTTAAACGGTTACACCGACCTTCAATCATTCAGAAGTTAAAAAGTCTTTGTCTATTGTTAAGAAATAATAATAATAATAGAATGGTTCAATTAAACTAAGCATCTTTTAATTTCATGTTAAGTTTCATGTGATCAATTTGTTGTTATAATAGATAAAATATATTCATTAAGGTTTTTGACCCGTAATAAGAGGACAATAATGAAAATTTTTTTAATTAGTCCCATCTGAATTCCTGTTAAAATTCATGTGATCAATTTATATGTAACATAGGACTCATATGGCAGTATCATTAGGATTTGAATACAAAATGACTCTCATAAATCTTTTGAAAATAAAATTTGAATCCAAAATCTATGATTGTAAGGACAAAGTAATCTTACCGCTTGAATTATGTCTCAAGTGTATGTTAAAATATTAAATGAATATTATTTTTTTTAGTATGCAAATCTATTGAAAATGAAATTTAAAGAAAAATATATTGCATATTAGGTTTTATATATTTATATTATATTTTTAATTTATAAAAATTTAGATTATATACTATATAATAAGAGGGAGTTATTTTCTTAGTTCTTTCATAATAAAATTAATGAGGAAATTGTATTAATATTATTGATGAATAATGAACAAAAAATTTTTAAATTTATAACATTCTCATTAAGGTTGTGCATTTGGTCAATTTGATTACTAAATTGACCAAAATTTTGCAATATTCAGGATCAAATAAAAAATTAAACCAAACTTATTGTTCAATTCAGTTTTTGGTTAACTGAATTATGCAAAAATTAAAAAAAAAAAGTGATTGTTGAGGTTTAAACCTGGAACCTCATGGACTAAAATAGACACACTTTCCACCAAATTACATATATTTTTATAGAATATTTCAATATTATTTATTAAAAAATTTCAATTTATTTTGTTATTTTGATTTTAATTAAAATTTTCAATTTTAAATATTTACAAATAAAACCGAATCAAAATTGTTTGTTTTGAATTCGGTTATATGCTGCCCGCCAATTTTCATGAATAAAAATCAATCAAACTGACTTCGAACGTAGGTCCCTATTCATATTTTAATGTTGCATTCGAAGAAATTTGTAGAGATGCCCGAGCCGAGGCATCATAACATGCTTATGATCTTGAAACAGACTCTTATAAATAAATACATAGAACTAAAGGTGGTTATTGGAACAGACTCTCCGTTGTCTTTTATGAGTAATTTAAGTGGTAAAAAGTATAAACATTCTATTGAAGAGAGCAGGAATCAGACCTCTTTTTTTTTCCTTTTCTCCCCTTTCTAGTATTGAAATTTAACTACTTTATCTAATTGTTAAAAAATAAAAAATCTCAGTTGTTTGCTCAGGCTATATATAGTTTACAGGAGAGGAGTGTTGATTGGTCCTGTGTTGGGCTAGTTGTGAATGATTGTAAGCTGTTGATAACTAATTTGGTAGAATGCTCACTTGTCTTTGTTAAAAGGTCAGGGAATTCTGTTGATCATGCTTCGACAAAAGCTGCGTTCTCTATGTCTGGTCAGGTGGGCGTGGGACAGCTCTCCTCCCAGTGTAATTTTTTTTTTTTTACCAAAATTGTTAGTTATTAGATTAGAGGGGAGAGAGAAGGTGGAGTGGAATTTCAAATCACCTACATCCACAAGGGTCTTTAACGCCCTCACCATTACAGCCGTAGGCATGGGGCTCCTCCCAGTGTAATTTGTGATGATGTTCTTGCTTTTGATATAATTTAATAATACTTCCTTTATCTTTTTTTTAAAAAAAAAGCACCGACATTTTATTATTAAAATTGATGTTATTGTTATTATTATTGTTGTTGTTGTACCATCTTGGGTGTGCAAAAATCAGTTAAAATCAATTAATCGAACTAAATCGAATTGAATCGATCAGTTCGGTTTAGTTATATATAATTTTGGTTCAATTACAGTTATAGAAAATATAAAAATCAGTTAATTAGTTTGGTTTTGATTTTAAAAATAAAAAAACCAAACTAAACGAATATTTATGTATATATTATAAAATATTATACTAAATACATTAATTTAAAAAAATATATGTATAAATATTAAAATTATAAGCAAAAAAGTATTTTAGTTATATTATTAATGAAAAAATTTTAAAAAATATATTAAATTAATAAATAAAAATTTAGAAATTATTTCAAAAATAAAATTAATAAACTGTTCAACAAAACTGAATTGGTCCAATTCAATTTTTCTACATATTAAGTTCAATTTTAATTTACTATTTTAAATATTTTCAATTGATCAATTTTATTCGATTTTAATGTGGATGTGGGCGGTTCAAACCCTCACTCCAACAAAAAAAAATATTACTAACAAATTAACTAACTAACTAACTAATGGTTGTTAAAAAAAAAAAAAAAATATCCCGAAACCCGCCAATACGTACTCAACCTAATAATTGTCCTCTTAAGATTCTTTATATCAATTTCGAAGAAAGTTGGTTTGTGAATGTTCACCTTCCTTATAATTTTCATAATTATTTAAAATTTTAAAATGACTATCAAATTTTCATTTCAGAAAATTGTTTATTTATTCTTTTTATTATTACAAACTGAGGTGGAAAGATTTTAAATTCAAATTTTTCAAATAATACCATAAAATTTAGTCAAGCATTATTGGTTCATTTGAGAAAATTATTGATGTGTATAAAAATTATCATTGAATATCTAATTATCGATTTGATTTATGATTGAAATTAAAGGTGTTCCTACTATTGAATGATTTTTATTTTCTAAAAACATTTGTATAATTCATTTTAATATTGATTATTATAGAATAATATTATTATCATCAATTAGCTACATCTCTTGGCAAAGATACCATTTTAAGAATATTCTTTTTACATTTTTGTAAGCTTGAATTAGGCTAGAAGATAAGTAATCCATTAGGAAGAAGAAGTCAAATATTATAGAAGTAGAATTGTATTAAAAAATTAGATACGAGATCTTCTATTATTAAAAAAAAAATGCAGAATAATTGCATTGATAGAATGCAAATGCAGCAATACAAAAGCTAATTATATTGTTCTCTGCTTTTGATTTTTATAACATTATATTTATTTAAAATTGTACACATTTTTATATAATAAATGAAAATTTCAGTTTTCAAAATATTACTAACTGTTATATTGTCCAAAAAAAAAAACAACTATTATGGTGTTACATTAGTTATATCAATACTTTTTTTTGAACAGTTTTAGTTATATCAATACTTTGTTAATAAAAAAAAAGTTTTATTAATACTCACATATATATAGATTTTCAAAATTGGAAATAAAATTATGTTTTTTTTATCATATGACAAGTGTAAGAAAGAAAACAAAATATCTCAAAAAAAAATCTTCTTTGATGAAGTTGGGTGTAGTTCCAATAAAAAAAAAAAACACAAGAAGAGACATCTTTTTGAGAAATGGCTAAGAACACATTTAATGTAATTTTTGTCCAATACACAGATGGCAAATTGCAGGCTCTTTTGGAACCTTGAGTCTCTCCAT
Source organism: Mallotus japonicus (assembly GCA_949634005.1). Classification (NCBI taxonomy): domain Eukaryota; kingdom Viridiplantae; phylum Streptophyta; class Magnoliopsida; order Malpighiales; family Euphorbiaceae; genus Mallotus; species Mallotus japonicus. The sequence continues at coordinate 8,716 of CATIWK010182635.1, forward strand.
CAACATCAATCTTTTTTTCTTTTTTATCTCTTGGCATTGGGATCTACACCACCATTTTTGTTTTTTGTACCAACTTCAGTCATATCAAGATAATTGTATTTCCTTTTTTAATTACAACAGCAAATATAGAAAGCAATTCAACAAACTAATCAAGTGAAAACAAATTAAAGAGAATCAAAAGAGTACATTGATACAAACACAAATATATAATTTGAACACATCTTAAGAGTAACTCACATAACAAAACGATTCATACTCAAGAAAATTAAAGAAGGGCATCATCATCATCATCATCTTCATCATCATGTCTCACAAAGTATACAAAAATTTCTCTGGTATGTACAAATCACATGTAGCCCCTTTGATTGATGCCCTTGAAACCTTCTTCCACCTAATACTCAAAAAACCCATTAAAGATGTACATGAAAACAAGTGGAAGAAGAAATTAAACCTGAAGCAGAAAACATGTCATTTCATGCCATGCTTTATTTCTTGAAGAGAACTTTCATGGAAGAAAGCCAACAAAAGGAGCAGGAACAGCAAAATGGTGGTTTGGTAGATGAGAAGATGATGATAAAGAATTCTGCTGAATAGCAATCCCAATTGCTTCAGCTACAACAAGTAGAAACTCCATAGCAAATCTCACTAGTGCTATACACATCTCCAATCTTTGAATCACCATTTTTCTCTCCAACCTTAATTCTTCTTTATGTTTTCTCTTTACTTTCTGATCTCTTTTTCTCTTCTCCACATCACCTAAAGCTTTTCTAAATAAGGGAATTATACAAAGAAGAAGGATTAAAGAGGAGATGTGATAATGATTGTTTGATTTTTTTTTTTTTCTCTCCTTTTAATTTGGCTCTTGGAAGAGCCCAAAGGGCATGTATATATAAACAGTTTAGAACCATTATTTGATGGATAGAAATAAGCTTATAGGCCTCAGGCCATATCCAAAAAGCACAGCCTTATGGCAAGTTCAATTACGTGAATAATGTGATAGAAACTTATCAAAGCAAAAACAAGTTTCATTAATTATCGTAAATTGGAAAATGATTGGTTGATGGGCTGTTAGGAATATCTATATGCTTGAATTGGAACGTTAGTTAGAACATTTATTTTCTATATATATATATAATTTTTTGGGTTCCACATTTTTTAAAAAAATAAGTAAATTTTTAAATATATGAGAATAAATTGAATAATATTTTTCTTTTATAATCATTTGAGAAAAAAATAACCATATAGTATAAAAATATTAAATCTTATATATTGTCAATTTAATTTTTTCATTATTTTGTGCACTGGGTGAAAATTGACTTACTATTTAAGCTCAAATTTTACACCATCATGGATTAATTTAAATTGGGAATGGGAGAATTGCTCAAATCTAATGAAATTAAAAGATATGTGAAATAATTATAATTTTAATCATAATAATAAATAACAATATACCATTCACATTAAAGTTATAAATTTTAAAAGAAAAATGGTCTCTTTTTTCATCTTGTAATTTATACACTATATTTGATTCAAATATATAAAAATTTCATATTTCATATTTAGTGTGAGAAATAGGAGAGGTCTCAATTTGAGTTTCTAGTCTCCATCCACTAATATTTAATAAAATTTATCTTTTTTATCATAAATAATTTGTAAGAAAGAGACCCACAGATCTCGATCTTGTCTAGCATCATTTTATCTAGAAAAAAATTTTAAAGATATGATCTTATTTTAGAATAGTTTTTTATTTATTATGGTAAATATTAGATATAAAATTAATTTTTAATTAAATATATTTTTTTAACAACTAGATAAAATGGCTAATTCCCTACATTACAAGTAAAGAAAGAAGGCAGACAGCAGTTCAATTTTCACTCTCTACAATAAAATATTCACACTTTTTACTATTTAAACTACTTGTGGAGGGCAATTAAATATATCAAATACAGTAGAATAGATAAAAAAAAATTATAAACTTGATTTATATCAGATACAACCATAGTGTAGCCATGAAATTTTTCAAAATCAATAAGCTATGCATCGGAGTTAGAGGATTATCCAGTTTTGTAATAATGGGGGAAAAGACAAACAAGGATGAGGAGGAACAATATTTGCTTATAATATAGCAATTGGATAAGCAGTGGGCCTTAGAAAGTAAAAGTCCTGTCCCTAATAATCAAATTAATATGGCCCCAGTCCGGCGGACAAGAGATACCCCTTCTATCTTCTAGGCATGGCCTTTCTGATGGCAGCTACCTCGATATTTTGGCATTAGTATGAAATGTAATTTAGCCGAATCGAGTTGATATATTATTAAATTTTTTACGCTTAAACTTGACTAAATTAAATAATTTTTATATTCTAATTTGATTCAATTATATATATAAACTCAACTATCGACTAAATTTAATAAGATAATTTTATAATTATATTAAAATAAAATAAAAAAAGATAAACATGTAAGAGCTCGATTAGACTCATGAGTTTATCGAATCAAATATTAAAAAGTTTAAATTCAACTCAATAGCTTACTATTAGTTTGTTTTTTTTTATTAATTTTTTTAATTTATAAATTTTTATTAAAATATAATCAAAAGTAAAATTTCAATACTGTTTGAAATTATTTAACTCTTTAAACTAACTGAAAAATATTTATATTTATTCCTTAAAAAAAGAAAAATATTTATAAATCGTATATTTTAGCTATCCAAAATATTTTGATGATTAAATTAAAAAAATAATGAAAAATATATGTGCAATTCAAAAAATACAGATGAATTAAGCTTTAAACTTTTAATGAGTAAATGATAACCATTTGGATAATCTCTTCTTTTTTCTTTTTTCTTTTTTCTTTTTTTTTTTTGGGAGAGAAACCATTTAGATAATCTTTAATTTGTAGTTTTGCATTCATAATTATTTTTTAAAATAATATACTTAATTATATTTTTTAAAAGAATTATGATATATCCAATTTATCAAATAATGGTGTAAAATTTTCTTTTAAATTAACCAAATTATAACTGAAGGTATTAATATATCAAACATCTTATTAGTAAAAATCAACAATTATTATACTATAGCTATCAACTATCAATCATTAATATCATTTATACATTGTTTGTTTTATCCAAATTTACTTGTTTAAAAAAACACTAAAATATAAAAAAAAATTAAAAAAAAAAAAATATATATATATATATATATATAAAGTTCTATTTTCAATTTGAATCTCATAACATATTATTCATTTGTAATATTTTTCATTTATAAGATGTAAAATAAAGGAATTTAGTAAGTAATATTTACTGAATGAAGAGCTCCTCTTACATTATCATGTACTAAATTTATAACCCTTTATATCTTAAAGAAATTACTACTTAAACTACTCAACTTTCGATGTTATGAAAAATTTTTACTTGTATATTAACACTAATAATTGATTGAGATATATTTTAAATGCTTTATATTTATTATTAAATATTTGGTCTGATACTCAACTAATAAATATATGTTTATTAATCAATAGTGATTATAATTATCATATATTTGCATAAAATATATAATATATAAATATATAAATAAAGAAGTTTACAAATATATTCAAAATATGGAGGATTTTTTAAAAAAATACAGTTTACTTTTTTTTTTCAAAAATATTTTGTTGACAAAAATTCTTTCAGAAATGCAGTTGTTTTCTAATTTATAAACAACAACTTCACAACAATTAGAACCAACAACAACTATAAATCATACATGATACAACAACAGCAACCATAAAACCAACAACAACCAAAAAACAATCAGAGATAAAAAAAACAATTAACAATAGCAACCCACTAATTGAATTTTATTTAGCAGAAATTTATATATTTCTCTTTTAATAATTTTAACTTACTCATTTACTCAAAAATTTCTCATTTAAAGAAATAAAACAACTAAAAATAGAGTCATACAAAAAAGTAACCTACAACAAGCAAAAAACATGAACAACAAACAACTAAAAAGAACTAAAAAAACAGCAATAACAATCCAACAACAACTGAAAAACAATCAGAAAAAACCAAAAAAATAACAAGAATTTGACAACAAAAAAAAATAGAGTTAAAAAAATTTAAAACAAACATAAAAAATGGACAACAACAAAACAACAATTAGAAAAATTAAAACAACAACAACAAC
>CATIWK010182678.1:0-11555 GCA_949634005.1 Mallotus japonicus
GATCAAATTGGCAAACTCTACATGGAACTGAATTTGGATGTGAATATTACATTCCAAGATACAATAACAAGAGTGAACAAATTCATCTGCTGCTCACTTTCACAAGGCTCTAGAAAAAAAATCATAGAGCAAAAGGGGGAGACTGCACAAAATCATACCGTCGCATCCTTCATTTTCTGCTTCATCTTATCTCACAAAATCAAGAGTCCCATAATTCATTTCAGATAGCAATGGAGGGTCCATGCTCCTTCAAAATGAAACAAAAAACCTCTGTATAACTTTCTAAATACTACTGCATTTCTGAATCCTCAGGCACTGTCGATAATTTCTCATCTTCCACAAATGATGGATTAAGAAACTTTGCGACAAATGCCCACATCTTATAGACATCCTCAAAATTTGTCAGAAATCCAAGAGATGCAGTGACAACCTCCACTCGGTAAGACACATTTTTACCATCTTGGCGGGCACTAGACATTGGCTTGCATAATGCAGTATCTTCAAGATCCAATCCCCCACCACGTTGTTTTGGGCTGTCTACTATCTTTACATGGTTCAGAATGCCAACGCCTAAAGAAATACCATTTTTATCAGCCAACTTCTGAACAACTTCTGGATGAATTAGTTTTCCTCCATTGTACTGTCTCACATTGAAAGCTATGGCAGCACCTCTTTCATATTTGATTTTAGGGCCATATATCTGCACAACATGCACACCAGCTCCATCAGAGGAAGGAAAACGAAGTTGAAGTAGGGAGGTAACAAGCCAGTTGATGAGATAACGAAGTCTAAGGGTAGTTTTGTTTAGTCCCAAAAGATTGATGTGATCCAGATGCCGACAAATTATCTCTGGTTCTCTCCTTCCCCACTCTTGTTCATCACCATACTCCCCATCACTCACGGACTCCTCATCACCGAAAGTGGTTAACGATGTTTCCCCGTGCTCCAAGTGACTAAAGTTCTCCCTGCAGTTGTCTTCCATGCTGAAAGATACCCTACGACTTGTGCCAGCAACTCGATCTCTCTCTTCCAAACCAAAGAACCTACCTCTTTCCCTCCTCCCCAACAATCTAAACTCACCTTCTGTCTCCCTCCTTATAGCACTTTCTTTAGCTTGGCTAATTTCAGAGGTTGAGACACCTTCACGGTTACAATGCTGACCGTCAGAAATGCATTTCTCAGGTCCAAAATCATTTGTAGGTCTTGATAACTTTGAGTCGGCCAATATTGACCTGCCCCTATTCTCAATATCCTTTTCAATCCTCCTAGCACACTCCGAATTGACATGTTTTTCTCCATTGCCGAGGGTATGTTCTGCTTCGGCAAATTGTTCCTCTTCAGGGATTCCCTTGGCATGGTCAAGCTCCTGTGACATTGATAATACAGCTGCATCAAAAGACAAAACAGTGTCTTCATGGGTTCTGAGATGATCATCATCATATATTGGACTCCTAAACATTCTTGATGCTGGCCTTGTTTTATGATTCCTCTTCCATGGAAACAAGGAAGGTGGTAAAGGAGAACCAGTCTTCTGTTTGGTAAATTGCCCAGAATGATCAGATTCTAATGGACTCTGACCCAAATCAATCCAGTATGAATTATCAGATGAATCATCCTCACTGAAGATTGGACTTCTCATAACCTCCCCAACTGAAATGCTCTCAGCTTCCTCAAATATGGTGCTTCCCCCATCCCTATCTGAGCTGTTATCATTTTCCATCTCAGTTTCAAAGGTATCCCTGACCTGGTTAGAAGAGAATACACCTGAAAAGGCAGGCAACTGTGACCCCTCACGTGTTTCTGGTGCTGTTTCAGCATCACCATTAATGGCATCATCCTCCAGTCCAGTAAAAACATCAAGACCATCCACAGAGTCACCCAAATACTGAGGTAAAACAGGGAGAATCCTCACAATTCCTGACCCAGTACGGCCACTCTCACTTTGCAGGCTTGCCATAACAGACTTCTTGATCAACAGACATCCAAAACCAGTTGGGTCAGTGCCAAACACTCTATAGAAAGATGTGATAATAAAATCTGGCCTAAACAAGGAAAGCCCTAGGGAATCCATATCCTTGGGACCTAATGCACCAGCATCTAATAGCACATGCCAATTATTTTGCTGAGCAAGTGCCATCCACTGGTAAGAATACTTGGCCCCAGTTACTCTAGACTGAACAGGAAACACGAAAAGCCCAGCAGCAGAGTCCTTCTTCCTCTTCTTCTTATTAGAAATCTGCTTCCTCAGCTCGGTAGAGCACAGTTTTAATGTAGGCCACTTAAACCAAGCACTATAAATCTTAGCACCCTTCTCCTTAGCGCATTGAGCCATCCAATTAACAGACTGACTCTCGTGATCAAACATGGTCAACAGCTTCTTATTTGTATGAAATGGATAAGACTCAGCAAGCAATTTAAACGCAGACCCTCTACTAACAGTAAAAACAAGGACATATTCATTTTCAGGAATGTTCAAATAATCAACTATCCTGCTCTTTATATCATGCTCTGTAGTACCAACTTCAGCACCGCCATAGAGAGCATGATTACTCAAATTTGCAGTAATTTCATGTAAAGTAAATGCAGATGATTCCCAGTACTGCTGAGTTTGCAGATAAGAAAACAGCCCAAAGCCACAGTAATCAAGGCATACCTTTGAAAAGAGCTCCGATAGATGCCCATACTCCGAAACTCTCAACTGATCAATCTTTTCTGTGGATTCAAACTTTGGGTACATAGTGAGAAACTTAGAGAAGGCATCATTGAGGTCAGGTATTGAGTCCTCGGTGCAAAATATTCTCTCAGCAGCTAGGGCAGTAGCACGCAAGAACTCTTTCTGGGCATGAAGCCTAGCAAGAGATCTTGACCTCCCAATGGCATTTCTTTCCTGATTTGGAGACGACTCAGCAGCATCAATGTCTTGAGATTTTACAAGTGACCCATCTTCAGATGCTTCCTCAAGAGCCTCCCTGAGCTTGTTCTCCTGCAATTGACGGAGCACAGTTGGGCCCGAGCCGGAACCGTCTTTTCTTCTGTCCTTCTTGTCCATCATTAAAGAAGCACAGTGAGTTATTGTCTTCCATATTAAGAGATGCATGAAGACCGCTTCTTCTTGTTCTTGCTCTCGCTCTCGCACAACAAAAGAAACAAGAACAGCTACGCAATTTGAAATTCAAAAGACCAAAAAAAAAAAAAATTCCCTTGTCAAGAGGAGAAGCAGAGCGACATCACAGACTTTTGTTCTTCAGAAAAAAAAAAACCCAATTCGCTACTCCCCATAATATTTCACGATCTCGGTATTCCAGATCGCCGGTCGTTAGTGCTCCAGATCGCGACGGTGGGTCGCCAAAAATAGAGATCCGCAGGCTTTCTTCACAGCAAGGCAAGGCAAGAACCCAAGAAAATAACAGGAAAAGACAAGAAAATAGTTGAGGAAGCAGAAGAAGAAAACACGAAATAGCGATGTTGTATATTTAGGAAAGTCTACTACTCTCTCCTGGAGGTCACCAGTGACCACAAACAAAGCTGTTCCAGAAGTTAGCCGTGCCTGTGTGTGGTTTTTCCCTTTGAAATAAAACTCGATTTGGTCCCTGAACTTTTTGTGAGAGTCAATTTAGCCCCTTTTGACTTTTTCAATAAATAAAGAAAACAAAAATTATGCCAAAAAATGATCTACGTCTAAGATTATCATATTAATATTTAAAAACTAATAAAAGAACTACAAAAATTTTCAAGTTGCAAGCTGAGATGTGCTCAAGTTCAACTATTTATTTTATTAGATTTAGTATCTTTTGATACATTTAATTTAATGTAAGAGGCAAACCATTCATACTTTAAAATTACCATATAATAACACTAAAATATTTCTTTAGAACAATGATACATGTCACTACTAGCCATATTCATTTTTTGAGTTAAAATTATATGTTTGAACTCATATACAGGGGCTAATCAATTGCAAAATGATGATATAAAATAAAATTTCCTCTCCATTAACACACTATTCATTCATGTCGCTACTAACGACATAAATCATTATTCATTTCTTTATTAATGTATGTGTTAAAAAAATCATAATCACATCTAGAAGTTGAATAGTATGTCCTTATATATATATATATATATAAGATGCCGAAAAAATAAAGAAAATTAAACAATAGTAATCCAAGTTGATCTTCTCATTTATAAATATAATGAAGCTTTTGTTTTATGTTTTATAATATCTCATAGTTATGAGTATTGACCTTCTCCAAATATTGGTAAGCTCAAAAAACACCTACCACCTACTACTAAAAAACAAGATCACATTTGGCCCAGTCTTAGTAAATAGCCAACCACCATGAAACTTGATGGACTTTAGCTGACAATGTCTATTTAATATAAAAATAAATAATTCTCATAATTTGCAAATCTGCCTATAATTAAAGGGAGAGAGGGTTTGGACTTTAGTTGGGACAGAATACATCTTTTACAGGCTAAGCTGATTATTTGACTTTGCCCAACTTTTTTTTTTTTTCCAATGGGTCCCATACAGCACATACATTATATAAAAATATTATGCCATAAAGATAGGACAAATTATTAACTAAAAATTTGATCAAATACACTATTTTTAACATTATAGTATTTTCAAAAAGTTTATATGTTTTAGAGTAATTATCTTTCATTGATTTTACTTGTTTTGTGATATAAAATATTTTAAAATTTTCAAAAAAATTATCCTTTTGTCCTCTGCTTCATTCTTAAACCTTTTTATCCTCATTCCATTTTCTAAATTTTTTATAATTTGAAAAGTATGGTTCCAATTTTTTAAAAAATGTTCACATTATAAACTAAAAAAATCATAATACTTTTCATATTTTAAATTAAAAATATAAATTGATTTTCGTTTTTGTCCACATTTTTCAGACATTTTTATATATTCATATACTTATAAGAAAATATTTGTTTATTTCTAGCATTTAAAAAATTAATCAACTTAAATTTAAGAAAATCAATTACCAACTAAAAGTGACATTTTATTTTTCTAATATAACAAAGATACTACATTATTAATTTAATTTTGAAATGACATTTTATTAGTTAGCTCCTGTTATTATATACATATATGGATATTTATATAAATGGAATTCAAAACTATTAGATTCATTCTTATTTAATTATTATCATTAATTAATTCTTATGTATTTATACTTACAACATATATAAGAAAAAAGTACTGAAAGTAGCATGTAGTTTAGCAATTTTAGTAGGAGGGCCTGTAATTTTCTTTTCAATTAGGTGACATTTGGTACGTTGCCGTTAGTACTTTGATGATAAATCACGTAACACTATTAAGTAATTTTACCTGGCAGATGATGTGACATGAATGTGGCGGATGACGTGTCATGACATTTATCATATCATGCCACATCATTTGCTATGTAGGACTACTGAATAGCGTTATTAATTTGTCATTAAAGTGCTAATAGCAATACATCACATGTCACCTTAGTGCAAAAAAAAAAATCACATGGCACATTTTCATATTTTCGAGTGAATTTGACTATCTTTAAAAATTATTCAAAAAATTTAACAAAAAAGAAGTTAATATTTTAAATATAAAATATAGTTGTCAGTTTAAATTAACTAGATAAGGCTAATTAAATAATTAAATTTAAATAGATAATGATAATAAAAAATTATAATTAAATAAATTATAATTATCCATGAAAAGCTTTAAATGGAAGTTAATGTGAAGCTGACCTAACAACTATCAGTTACCACTTAAAAAGTTAACTAAAAATATGGTGAAAAGAAATAAACAAAGATAAGGATAATCAAATAATCTTATTTACTTGGATAATAATAATTAAGTAATTACAAATACAAATAAAAATTTCCAAAACTGTTAGCAACTTAAAAACTATCAATTCTACTTCAATAATTATGTTAAACATACTCTATATAATTAAAAACAAATCAAACAATAATGGAAACTATGTAATTGAAAATTGTATCTTATCGCAACATGTAATTTTTTTTATTTTTAATTAAATTATTTAAACTATTTTTTAAAGGGAGTCAAATTCTTTAGGAAAAATACAGAAAAGTACCCTATAGTTTTTTATTTTACACTTAGATGACTTGTGCTATATTGTCGTTAGCACTTTAATAACAAGTTAGTAATATTGTTAAGTAATCTTACGTGGTTCATGCCACATCATCTACCATGTAGCATTTTTTAACGGCGTTACATAATTTATTATTTAAATTTTTTCCTAGACTCCATATTCATCATCTGTCATAATGTAAATTACGTAAGGTGAATAGGGATAATTAAGGTTTAGGAAAAAATTTAGAAATTAAAAGGAAAATCAAATAGATTAAGGAAGAATGAAAAAAGAATAAGAAAGAGAAGTTAGACACAAGAAATTAAAGAGTTCGGTTCTTCAATAAACCTACGCCGTCACCTAACTTATTCCCAAGTTAAGATTTTCAATCATCCACACCAATTTTATTCCCAAAATTGATTATAAGATGGTGTTTTCAATGGTTCACACTAAACCTTACAACAATGAATTTTCTAGGCTCACTTAAAACATTTTCCTAAGTGTTTTCAAGGCTTACACTTAAACCTTTCCACAAGACTTTTTAAGGCTAACTCAAAACCTTTACAACAAGTTGTTTTTGAAGGGATCAATAATAACCCAAAGAGAAAGAACTTCCCTACCCACTTCTTCAACCCTAAAGAATGAGTAGATGAAAGAATCCTAACTCTATCACTCACCCAACTCTCACAAGAAGGGTACATACAAACTCAAAAAGAGTTTGTTTATAAACAAAGAATGTACAAAGAAAAATTGTAAAAGAAATAAATATAGCTCAATGACTTGTACCTAACAATTTTGTTCCTCAAAATCTCTAACTCTTCAAATGATGTATTGAGCTTGTATTTATAGTGGAGATGCCAAACTATAGCTGTTGGAGTCCACAACAGACCTTCATCTTCATTTAATTTTTCTTTCACTTTTTGCAGGATGCTCACGATCGTGATATACCATGTCACGATCGTGACTTTGAATTTCCTAACTGTTGAAGCTCTGAAATAGTCATTATAAGAGTTGACAAGACACACCAGTGGTGCTCACTATCCATGTCACGACCATGATATACTATATCACAATCGTGATATAACATGTCACGATCCCGACCACGCCCGTAGGTGCCACTGTATCTTTTATTTACTTGAGTTTTTCTTGCTCTGGGTCGTGATTAGGATGCTCCTAGTCGTGAGGATAATGGTCATGACTGTGAGGAGGACCGTGAGGGTTACTGCCACTCCGAATGACATGAATTCGACTCTCATTTGGCTAATGAGAATGCTCACGATCGTGATGCCACATGTGAGCAACCTTGTCTTCATTTTGAGCTCCATAACTTCATCCAATGAGTGCAATAATTACACCTAAACACACATATTAGTAGACTAAAATTGATTGTTAAAGTCAAAACCAAGGGTAATTAGATATTGATCATGTAAAGGTCAATATAGAATTATAGCTTTTAGTTACTTTGGCAATCAATTAACTTATTGAAAGATCTAAACTTATCTTTTAAAGTATAAAATTATAAAATAAATTAATTTAAAAATTAGTAAAACTGTTTCATTTCTCACTTATTTAATTGTAAAACCATTAAATCCAGACAATAAAATTTAGCCAAACAATCATTATCATAAGAATTCAGCATAAAATTTATCCAATCTGAAAAACTATCACTATGAGTACTTAACGGACATAATCCAGACTCTGCCCAACAATCCATTGCCATAGGGCAATCTAGAAACAAGTGAGCATGGTTTTAAATAACAGCCGTTATGTTACGTAACGACCATTGTTTCTAGGTTTTTGAGTGTGTCGTTACGTTATTCACCATTATATAATAATTGTAAATAAATGTATAGGTAACGGCTGTTACGGTCGTTATTTATCAGTCGCTGCCGTTACTCACCACGACAGACCGTGAAATAATAGTTATTATTATTATTATTATTATTATTATTATTATTATTATGCTTTGAATGATGTGTATAATATGAATTTTTCATTTTGCTAGATTTTTAATAGATTTCTCGAAATGTATTATTAGTAATGTTAATCTTTATTTTATTCATTTATTATTTTTCTTAAACCGACCAAACTGATCATCCAAACCCAATCCAAAATTTGGATAATTTTTCAAGGTATATATGTGCACTTCTCATGAAGATGAAAGTGCATCTTTTTTTATACCTCATAGAGACTTTTTTTGGCATTGATGTTATTTTATATATGTTATCTTTTCAATATTTTTTTATTTTGTACTTTTTATGAACTTTTATGGTATTGTGTGTCTAATTATGATGTGAAATAATGTATTAGTTAATAAATTTATAGTAGTAAATGTATAATTATCATGTGAGACAATATAACTAATGTTTGTTATATTACAGTTATGCTTATTAAAGTGTTGTATGCTTATTTTTTCATGAACACCTTCAAAATATATTGATTCCAAACATTTTACAATTAAAAAAAAAAATTCGGGTAGGCAGGCCATTACAGTTACTTATCACCGCAACAGGTTTGTTCTTATTACCGTTACACGTGATCGCAATTGCGGCCATTACCATTATTTGAATCCTTGCAAGTGAGTTAAATGCTCACCAAAATCACCACAAAAAGCACAATTATTAGCCACTTGAAATCCTTTGAGATAGAGACATTCATAGTTAGGTAAAAAACTACAACAATCAAGCCAAATAAATAATTTAACTCTCGGCGAAACAGGTATCTTCCACAATCTTGCCCGGCCTTTCATCTCCTGAGTTTAAGAACACCATAAATCATTTCATACGATTATATAGCTAGATTTTTCAGTATAAACTCCTATTTTATTAAAATTCCAAATAAGTTGATCTTACAAAGAGCTATCACTTGGAGGTAACTTCATAATAGCCAAAACATCTTCATTATTGAAGATAGCAGATATCAACTCCCAATCCCATTCACCATTATTAGTAATCCGAAGATCATTTACACATAAAATGCACAAGTTCAGGTTGTATAAGAGTAGTTATAAAAAGTGGCGATTCATCATTAAGCCAAGGTTCAATCCATACATTGATATAACTACCTTTTCCAATCCGCCATCTACTCCCTTTTGAGATCACACTCTTAGAACTCCAAATACTTCTTCACACAAGACTTGGATTAGAATTCAGACTTGAACTAAAGTAATCCTCATATGGATAATATTTGGCTTTGATAACACAACTACATAAAAGTATTTGGTGTGAAAACCAAATTTCAAGCTTGCTTTCCCACCATAAACGAATAAAGATGATGGAAACCTATACCTCCAAACTCTTTTCTGCTACACAATAGTTCCCAAGAAGCCTAGTGAATATTTTTCTTCCTATTTGATTTTATACCCCACTAAAAAGACTTTATCATTTTCATTAGATCATCACACAAAAGATTAGAAGAAGAAAAGTGCTCATAGTAAATGTCGGTATAGCTTGGGCAACAGATTTAATAAAAAATTTCTTACCAGCTTGTGAAAGCATCCTACCTTGTCTACCAAACAACCTCTACCATATTCTATCTTTCAAAAATGAAAAGATAGATTATTTTATTTCTGCCTATAAGCTACCGACCCATATTCAAGGGGTTATGCATATGCAACATATTCTTGATATCATCACATAAAGAATCCCTACATTAGCACTGAAAGATACTAGATTTATTAAGATACCTCTTCAGAAGGTCTTGTATAGTTCTGCAGTCTTCCAAATTTTCTTTAAAAAAGAAGAAGCTATCATTTGTGAAAAGCAAGTGAGAAATTATAGGAGCACCATGACTTATCCTACAACCATGCAGTTGGCCTCTACTTTTAGCTTGCTTAATAAGGGCAGATAAACCTTTAGCACGAAGAATAAATAAATAAGGAGACAGATAAACCTTTAGCACGAAGAATAAATAAATAAGGAGACAAAGGGTCCCCTTGCTTAAGACCACAAATAGGGTGAATAGGGCCAAAATCTTCACAATTAACTACAACATTATATTTAACAGAAGACACACACACAACATCATCCAAGACACCCATTTTGCATGAAAACCCATTTTAATCAATACATCCTATAACTAGGACCAATGAAGTCTGTCATAGGCCTTAATAATGTCAATTTTAAAAGTAACTTCCCCTTTTGCCTCTAGTTTTATGCTTTGTAAAATGAATAATTTCAAATGCAATAATTACATTATCTATTATAGAGCGTCCAGGAACAAATGCAGATTGTTCATCATAAACCAAACTTGGCAAAATTTTCTTCAATCTATTGGTAAGAACTTTGGCCATAATTTTATAAAGAAAATTGCATAGAGATATAGGCCTAAAATCTTTCATAGAAGCTGGAGTAACAACTTTAGGAATAAAAACTAAAGTGATGTCATTCAAACCTAGTGGAAGAGCACCCTCATCTAGCCATCGGGAACACACTTGAAAGACATCTACACCCAGAATACTCTAAAATCTTTGATAAAAAGCTGGATTTAAGCCATCCGGACCAGTCGCTTTTATCTGGATGCATTTGGAAGGTAGTAGTGCAAAAATCTTCAAGAGTGAATGGAGCAATTAACTCATAATTTTGTATAGTTGTCACTGATGATTGCAAATAATCCACATTAGGAGAGGAAACACTGCTAGCATCCTTAAATATTTTTGAAAAATAATGTATTACTGATACCCCCAAATCTTCACCATCTTCAATCTAAACCCCATCTTCTCGTTTTAATCTGAGAATTTTGTTTGTACGTTCGCATTTTGAGGCCAAAGAATGAAAATATTTTCTATTGAGATCACCTTCTCTGAGCCAATAATTTTTAGCTCGTTGTTTCCAATACCACTCTTTAATATACAATAAATTGTTAATCTTTTCACGTTGCATGGCTACTTAATCAAGTGACGCAATATTATCTGCAGAAAGTAAAATACGAAACTTCTCTTTTGCATCTTTGATTTGTGTACAGAATATGGTCATAAATTTTTGCCCCAAGTCGCCATGACACCAATACAGGAATCCCGTTTCTCAAGGAGAGGCAAATCATTCTAACCATTCCAACTATTCGAAACTAAATTATAAATTTCTGGTTCATTCAGACATGAAGTTTCCAAACAAGAATTTCCATACCCGCATATTATGAATTTTAACAGAAGTGCAGAGTTCTAGTCGCACATGATCCGATACCAAAGTGATAATAGAAGACAATTTTGCATCAGGAAATAAATGAAGTTAGCTATTTGTTACCATGGCCCGATCCAATTTTTCACAGACAAAATTCTCCGTACCACGACCCCACTCCCATGTAAACTCACTCCCAAACAAAGGCAAATCAACTAAACCACATTCAACAACTGCGTCTCTAAATCCTTTCAACATGCCTTCTGGAAAAATTGTACCACCAAACTTCTCATCATTACTAATCAAGTTATTGAAATCACCAATAATACACTAAGGGAGAGAAGATCGA
>CATIWK010182702.1:0-12075 GCA_949634005.1 Mallotus japonicus
CGATAGCAGCGACCACTTTTGGCCTCCCAAAATCTAATAGTATGATCATAACTAGCTGTTGCAAGAATCACTGATGGTTGTGTCATATTAATGAATCACTACCTGAATCAACAAAGGGCAATGAATTCGATCAATATAACATTCATCAACCAAAAAAAATTGAGGTTTAACCAACATTGAAAAACTAATAGAAATATAGGAGAAAAAGAAAAGCAAACTAAAGTTCATGGAAAATTAAGATGCAGAAAGAGTGATATTTGTAGATTTAATCAATAAAAGTAAATAAATAAATATAATCACCTTAGAATCATGTGAAGAATGATGAGGAAGTACGTAGAGAGTGCGGAATTAGGAATAACGGTCTTGAGGGGCTTTGGAGAGTTGATGCAGAGAAAGGGGGACGACAAAGACAACGTGACATCGTTTCTTTCCTTCGGGAAACAAAGATTACATTTACATGATTAAAGGGTTTTTATTATGTGTTTTCTAGGCCTTCATAATATAAACCAAGGAAGTTCGGGGTGAAGCCAAGCCCAGTACCATCAAATGGGTGTAACCGAGTCGAGCAGATCGTGGTTCATTCGGAGCTCGGCTCGAAAAAACTCATTTAAATTCGTTTGTTAAGGTAAATGAGCTGTGCACAAATTTCATTTTGAAGCTTGTAAGTTAAACAAGATGAACCCGAGCTTCCTTAAGTTCAGCTCGTTTAAGTTCGTGAACAGGCTCATTCGTATACTCATGAGTCAGCTTGCGAACAGGTTCGTGAACGGATTCACGAATAGGCTCATATACTAACTTGTTAATTTAAATATTAGTATTAGGTGGTATTATTAGATAAAAATCATAATTTTTATATTATATATAATTTAAATTACTAAATATAATAATAATTGTATACTTATAATAATAATTATATAGTTTTGATGTGAAATAATATTAATATAAAGTATAGCATTAAGTAAGTATAATATAATACAATTAAAGTTTTTTATTCTAATAAAAATTTTATATTTGTAATAAAATTATTAAATTTTATAATAAAAATTAGATATTAATAATAAAATTATACAATTTTTGTATAAATTAATATTAATATTAAAATTTCCACTAAGTAAATACAATTTAAATTATTAAGCATTAATATTAATTAAATATAATTTTAATTTTATGATAAATTTTGTAGTTTTGAAGTAAATTAGTATTTGTATTAAGTAAATAAAATTTTAATTATGAAGTAAATATAATATAATATTAATTTCGTAGTAAGTAAATAAAGCCTAAATTACTAAGTATAATAAGTGATAACTTGATATTTGAGGATGCCTTCCGAGCTTTTAGGATATCCTGCAAGAGAAAGGATGAGAGGGTGGGGGAGTCCCCATGATCACTCCGGTGCTAAAGTTAGATGGGTTGATAATAAGCACGAGTGTGTTGAATGTGTTGAATGAATATAATGAGTGATATGTGAGGTAAATATAGAGATAAATATGAACAAAAACCTATAAGGATTAGGATCTTTATGCTTGTAGGTCTTAAACTCCTTTGTGGACAAGTAACCTTAGCTTACTAGGAATTAGTCTTTCCTCAGGAGTCTAATATCTCCTCTGATGAGGACCAATCCAAATCATATCGTAATACGGGATATCAAAAGTCCCCCTCAAAACTTTATCGGATATTTATGTCCGAATGTTTAGTATACCAAATATGTTCATCGATGTCTGACGTTACGAGGATCGACTCGAAAGTTCGGTTTGGAGAATCATTGAGCATAGCATGTCCATATAAAGATATTCAGGACTCAATTGTCGAACATCATACGAGCTTTATTGCTCGGATATGAGATACTCGAGATTCAATTGTCGAGCATCGTATGAGCTTTTTTGCTCGGATAGGAGATACTCGGGATTCAACTATCGAGCATCATGCGAGCACATCTCGCTCAGATATGAGATACTAGGGATTCAACTGTCGAGCATTGTACGAGCACATCTTGCTCGGATATGAGATACTCTGGATTCAATCGTCGAGCATCGTACGAGCACATCTTGCTCAGATATGAGATACTCGGGATTCAACTGTCGAGCATCGTACGAGCACATCTCGCTCAGATATGAGATACTCGGGATTCAACTATCGAGCATCATACGAGCACATTTTGCTTTGGATATGAGATACTCGGGATTCAAATGTCGAGCGTCGTACGAGCTTTGTTGCTCGAATATGAGATACTCAGGATTCAACTATCGAGCATCGTACGAGCTTTTCTTGCTCGGATATGAGATACTCTGGATTTAACTGTCGAGCATCGTATGGGCACATCTCGCTCGACTATGAGATACTCGGGATTCAACTGTCGAGCATCGTATGAGCACATCTCGCTTGGATAAATGATGTACTTCAATAACAATTCAATAAAACATTCATACCAATGCTCATGAAGGTTGTGCATTTACGAGTATATGAGCAACGAGCTTGCTTCCATTAAAACCAAGCGCAATACTGCCCTTTCAGATGACGATTGGGTGTAATTTTTGAATTTTGAATTTTGAATCTCTAACAGCTAGGGAGTCACGTCTATCAAGGACGTCTATCGATAAACGTTATCAATAAATGCCCTTGCCTTTTTCAAGATTACGGTACTACCTTCCATCTGTATTCACAAGAGGAAATACATGTAAGGCTAAATTTAACAATTGAAGATAGGCTTTTGCCTATATATACCTTCTAATTCCAAAGTGTTCATTTCACTCTTCTCTTTACCAAAACGTTTCATCCTTGGCTCATACCCAGTGCCCAACTTCCCTTAGCTGCTGAATCATGTCATAGAGGCTTCACTTCCATCTTTAAAGTATTTATACAGGTTAGACTTGCCTTTCCCTTTTAGCGATAAGCTATTTCATTTGCTTTTAAATCCTTCTTTCTACATGTCATAGCTCCAAGAGACACCATAACATTGAATAAATTTGAATCCAGAGTAGATATAGAAGAGCTTTGCCGTTGTAGGGAGAAATACAACATTCCCGCTGATTATCGCCATTTAGTAGCCAAATCGAAATTCAGGCTCATCATCTTCTCCCTAATGATGATGGTGATAGGGTAGTTATGTATCTTGATCAATTAGAAGGGGGCCTCCGCTTTCCCTTGGATCCCTTCATAAAAAGATTTTTGAATGTATACAACATTGCATTAGGGCAACTTGATCCTAACAGTGTTACTCTACTAACTACTTTTGCTGAGCTTATTCACAATAATGGAAAAGAACCGAGCTTCGAGATGCTCAGGTACATGTAAAGTTTATCAAAGAAAATCGGAGAACTGACCTTCTCATTATCAGCAATGCACAACTGTAGTTTATTTAGGAAATTAACCGATGGTAAGAGATCCTGGAGACACGGGTTCTTTATCATCAAACATCCTACTGACTTTCTCGATATTCGAAGAGACTGGGTTGATGATTGTCATAGAGTTGATTGTCTGACCAACCTCGACTTTGAGACAATAAATTTCCTCGTTGGACTTCATATGGATTGTATGGTAGACTATTTGTCTGCCGAAACTATATCTCGGTAATATTGTCGAAGAAAATATCCATCTCCCGAGAAGTCCAAAACTCGAAAAGGTAATGATTTTGGACTTAGAGAACGTCTTCTAACATTTTTTACTTTATATTTGTAGATGGCTATGATTGATGATTTTGCTACCGGGCTATCTGTAGATGACGAGGAAAACGAGCAAGTTGGTGAAACTCAAATAGCTGGAGAACACCCAATTGCTATAAAAGCTAATGACCTACCGTCTCCGAACATCATTATATCTGAAGATGTTCGAAAGAAAGATCATAGGGAAAGTGCAACCGAGTTTCTGATGATGATGTTGAAGAAATCGAGATTCAGGTATCCTTGTAAAACGACCAAAGCTCCATGGATGATTGGATTGGAAGAAGTGGATTGAAACCCAAGTTCCAGATCCATCGTTGCTCAATTTATCAGTCCGTGACCATTTTGCTGAGTCCCTTCGATTGAAGAAAGATGTTGCGCAATGGAAACAAGTGGATATAGATGATCTTGAGTATCAAGTTATCTCGAACTTGCTGGATGTAAGCTAAGCTTATGATATTTCCTTCAATGTACTTCTAAGATTTATAATCTGACTTAACACTTTCCAGGGAGTGCAAGGGATTCTAGAAACCCAAGACCTCCGTTACCGTACTAAAAGTGAACTGAGCATCCGAGAGCAGAAGCTTAACACCATCGCGCTAGATTACGAAGAAAACTAACGAAGGTGAATAAGTTGCTCGAACTTGCTCAACAAGATCATGTTGAAGCGCTTTCTGAGGCTGAGCAAAAACAAAAGAAGATCGGTGATCTGGAGCACTCTCTTGGGCAACTAACCTCTAAGATCGAAAACCTAGAAACTGAGCAAGGAAGCTTAAAGAAACAGGTGGCTTAGCATGAGGATATCCGAACAGCTGATATGAGATTTTTCCAAGATCTGACGAGAACATTCCTAAAAGTTCAAAAGTCTGAATTTCAAAGGATTCTCACTACTGGCTATCTGGATCTTGAATTCTCTAACTTGGATAAAATTACAGACAAGGATCTGTTGGAGTTGGTAAGAAAGGATCAAGCCAAAACGAGTTCCGAGCTTCTTAAAGGTGGAAAAAGTGATAAAATTCCTAATGTAATTGCTCCTTCCAAATTCAATGTTTAATGTAAAACTTTAATATGTAATGAAGAATGAATCTTCCTTCGAATCGTCGTTTTATTGCTTTTGGCTTTCAAGCCAATTATTTCTCATACATCAATTAAATATAATTGTCAATCAGATGATAAAATGACTACTGATAATACTTTCTAAGACTACCAGCATTCCAAAACCAGGGCAACTCTCTCACTTGCGCATCCTTCAGTTTATACGCCCCTTTGCTTGTTTTTTCGATTATCTCGTAGGGACCTTCCAATTTGAACCGAGCTTTCCAATTCCCGAGCTTCCTTTTCCTATATCCGCCCTTCTCATGATAAAATCTCAGGGTTTGAACGATTTTATACGAACCCGTTTGTTATGATACTCAGCTGCTTTAAGTCTTCAAGCTTCAGCGACAGCCTCCACGCATTCTCTTCTTTCTTCTAACATATCTAAGCAGATTCGAGCATTTCCTTCATTCTTGTCTTGAATCAAATCATTTGATACCCGATAACTTGGAGACCTTATCTCTACTGGGATTACAACATCCATTCCATAAGTTAGTCTGAAAGGAGTTTCTTTTGTTGATGTTCTGGGTGTCGTCCGGTATGCACAAACGACACTATTAAGCTCGTCCACCCAGTTACCCTTCTTTTCGTCAAGTTTTTTTTCAGCCCCTGCATGATTATCTTGTTAGTCACCTCCGTCATTCTGTTGGTCTGAGGATGAGCCACTGATGTGAATCTGAGTTTGATTTTCAATTCTTCACAGAAACCTTTGAAGTTGGCGTTATCAAATTGTTTCCCACTGTCCGTAATCAAAGTATGGGGAATTCCAAACCTGCATATAACTTCTCTCCAAAAGTAACACCACCTAGGCTACCATGTCAGCACCTCCACCTCAATTATGACCAAAGTCAATGGTGGGCTAAATTTACCAAAAAGTTGCAAAATTGAAACATTTACGTCAAGATTAAAACAATGAGCTAAATTTGCAACAATTTGAAAAGGTTTAGTCTTTCTAAACCATTAGGCCAAAAAAACACAGCTTGCTTATGGATTTTATGGTTATAATGTTACCTATAA
This sequence comes from Mallotus japonicus, assembly GCA_949634005.1. Taxonomy (NCBI): domain Eukaryota; kingdom Viridiplantae; phylum Streptophyta; class Magnoliopsida; order Malpighiales; family Euphorbiaceae; genus Mallotus; species Mallotus japonicus. Next base: position 5,769 of record CATIWK010182702.1, read on the forward strand.
CAAGAGCACGGGCAATTTTTTTACACCTAGAGCACCAAGCTCACTTTGTGAGCTTCAAAATGTACAGTGAATATGCCTTACTATGTGCTATGAAGCACACCATGAGCTTGCATGCACAGACTTTTAACAGCCACCAAACAATCCAATTGAGTTTTTAATTGGATTATTTCATTTTTCCAAAAAATTATTTCCATAACTAAGGCTTGCTAAAGTGCCGTATAAAAATTTCTAGAATACCTGAACCAGTTATAAGCAGCATTTCCCTCTGATAGTAAGCCTTCTTTTCTAGTGGAGACAGTAGATTTTTCTAGATATCTTATGTTTATAGATTTTTTTTGAACAAAGTAAAGGAAAATTATATTAATAAGCAGAAGTACATGGGCCAACACATTGATGATAGGCCATCATACATACAAGTCTAGTACAATTGAGTGGCTAATATGAAGATAGAGCCCAAGTACATGTTTTAGGGAATTAACCCTAATTTGATGAACACAGATGATGAGTGGCCGAGAGGAGGCGACAGCGACGGCAGTAGCTACCAGAAGTGGCGTCTCTACCTGCTGGATTTGCTTAAGCAGGAAATGTTCTGGACTGAGATTGTTGATAACGTCCAAGCAAAGAAACAGCTGCAAGCAACCAAAAGTGGAAAAGATCAAACACCAAACAACGGCTATCGGTCTCAGGGGACCAAGATCTTCCACCTTCACAGCATTTTTGTACAACCTGATTTGGGTAGAAACCCTATGGTGATGTGGCGAGCAGAGACCCAGTAGAGAGGAAGTTTCAAAACTTGTGGATGTAACGGCAAGCGGGGGCATCTCAGTAATCCCGACCAAGCAGAAGGCGACGAAGATGTGACCTATCCATCTTCTGCACAAAACTCTAGCTTCGCCATCAAGACTGAGCAGAGAACATACTGCTTGTACCAAAAGGGCACCTCATCACAGCAAAATAGTAGGTGTCGATCCACCTACACAACAAAACAGAAAATGGCGGAGAAACCTCTCCATCTTCTGCACCCAAAAGCTCTCAAGCACACAAATATCACAACACACATAGAGAGAAACATGTTATTAGATAATAAACAGAAAGAAAAACTAAAAAGGGGGATAAACCCCCTAGTAACTACAAAGACTTTCAAACCGGTGACACTGTATGAGAACTCTCTAGAGAAAATTTTTTTTTTCGTTTATAGATGACCTGGCAGACGTAACAATCATCAATATTGACAACTAATCCTTACGAAATTCCTGCTTAACAATGAAAAATGCGCTGCAATTAGAAGCATTATCTGAAAGAAGTACATATTGTGGCAAGAACAAGAATAATGGGAAATGAAAACATATATGGCAGTAAAGAGTGCTCAAGAACACAACACAGTTCAAGATAAATCCATATCATCCATGGTAAGAGAAAAATCAAATTTGGGAAGCTCAACCTTCATACTCCAGCATAACTATCTTAAAGTTGGGGCAAATACAGAGGACCCAACCTTATGAAGCCACATCACAAAACAATAGCCAACAAATTCTAAATACCTATTGGCGATTTCTTTCCAACTTTGTGGAGCTTTGCAAGAGAAGAATTATTGGTCTCCAAAGGTAAGAAGAAAATTATAATTACACTCAAAACGTGAGTTTGGTTACATAAATTCTAGCTCCCCACAAAGTACTCAAAATTGTTTTTCACAACTAAAGATCAAGGCTCTTAAAAAGAGAATTGTAAAATGGGATAGAAAAATCCTAAGATGTACATACTGCCTAAAATACTCCAATTCAGAAATATTCAGTTAAATTTTTAAAATACACATGTTCAAATAATGAATAAATTTGAATATTTTATTTTCAAATTTTAAATTGTTATTAATTAAATAATTAATTTTAAGTTCGAACAAAATTTTATTTTAAGTTTGATAAATTGATCTATATTCTGGAACTTTAAGTTAGTCGAATTATCAATTGATCCAATTAAATATAGAAACAGGTATATTAAATTAAATTTAAACGCTCAATTGAACAAACTAGCCCAATGAAATAGCCAAAACCTACCATTGATTACCCATATTGTAAACAGTATAGAGAGTTTGTATATTTCACGTATTTCTTTATGTTACATCCTAGCTGATATATATATATATATATATATATATATATATATATATATATATATGTATACAAGAGTCCTAAATAAGGAAGTCAACTATACAAAATAAATACAGAAATATTAGTCTATAAAATAGGAACTAATACTGCAGTCTACGTCACTCACACTCCCCCACAAGCTGGAGCATAGATGTCTATATCATGTGAAGCTTGTTCCTTAATCTAGTGAAGTCAGCCTTATTAAAGGCACTATCCTCAAAGTCTTCATCCTCCTTCCATAAGTCTAAGTTAGGTTCCATCGGGACATCCGCTTGTTTTGCTCCTAACAAACCTGCTTCTCGTAGAAGGTCAGTTGCATAGTTTCTTTGAGATAGCACTACACCCTGTTTACAGGCAAAAAAAAAAAAAAATTTACTTAATACTAGTACTAATTTACTTCAAAACTACAAAATTTATCATCAAATTAAAATTATATTTAATAATATTTATTTAATTAATATTAATGCTTAATAATTTAAACTATATTTACTTGATGGAAATTTTAATATTAATATTAATTTATACAAAAATTGTATAATTTTATTATTAATATCTAATTTTTATTATAAAATTTAATAATTTTATTACAAATATAAATTTGTTACTAGAATTAAAAACTTTAATTGTATTATATTATACTTAATGCTATACTTTATATTAAGATTACTTCACATCAAAACTATATAGTTATTATTATAAATATATAATTTCTATTATATTCAGTAATTTAAATGTAAACGAGCCTGTAGACGTGCTTATAAACGAGCCTGTTCACGAGCTTTAACGAGCTGAACTTAAGGAAGCTCGGACTTGGCTTAGCTCGTTTAGCTTATGAGCCTCAAAATGGAGTTTGGGCTCGGCTCATTTAGCTTAACAAACAAACTCGAACGTGCTTTTTCTGAGCCGAGCTCCGAATGAATCACGAACCGTTCGGCTCGGTTACACCCCTACGCCTAGGTCATCCTCATTTTTCTCGATTAAAAAAAATTGTATTTTTTAGTGAGTCAATTTATGAAATAAACTGTGATGCATGTTAGTTATCCCAGCAAATATTCTTTTGATTTAGTGCATTTAGATGTGTGGGGTTCTTATTGTTTATACTGATGTGTCTGGTTTTAGATATTTTCTCACATTTGTCGATAATCATTCTCGAATTACATGGATTTACTTGTTAAAAGATAGATAATTTTTCCTTGATGTTTTTCAAACATTTTATTGTGAAATAAAGACTTAATTTTCTTCTAATATTCGTGTGTTACATTCTGATAATGCTTTAGAATATATGAAATTTGATTTCTCCAAATTTTGTTCTGCTTATAGCATTATTCATCAGATTTCTTCGGCTTATACCCCACAACAAAATGGTGTCAGAGCACAAAAACTAACACTTGAAGTCACTTGCACAATTATGTTTTAAATGCATGTACCAAAATATTTTTGGAGTGGTGTACTTACAGCTAGTTTTCTTAATAATAATCTCCTATATCTATTAAGTGTATTTTCTAGGGGTACTCTAGAACTCAAAAGGGATACAAGTGTTATAACGGGTAATTTACACTCACAGTCACTATAATATTATCCATTTTCTAATAAAGTCCCAAACAATTAATTGAACTCACAAAAATTCCTTAGTTTTAATTTCAGTAACAACGATATCCTTATAGATGATTTCATCGGAAAGCTGACGTGATAAATATGGTATGCTGAAGTGGCAAAATAAATTAATATTATTAATTAAACAACTCACTAATCAAGGAAAAAAAATTATTTAGATAAAATTTCAGTTTATTAATTTAATTTTAAACATAATCAATACCTTAAAAAACCAAAACCGTGTCCTCACTGGATTTTTTTGATTCACGTTGATCTTACAGTGGAACAAAGCTGAAGCTCACCGATTCAAATCAAATCCTCTCCAGCTCCATGACCATCACCAGCTCCATCGCCAATTACCAAATTCTCCATCGCCGATTCAGCTCTCTTCTCTTTCTTCTCCATTTCCATCAGCAGCTCCGCTCTCTTGAACAACGTGTCTCTCTCTTTTGTTCACTCAACGACTTCACTGCCAGTGGAGACAGAGCCACGTCCAGAGAGTCCAGAGCCGATGACTTGTGGAGTCTTAAAGAGAGCTCAGCTCGCTCGCGAAGTCTTAAAAAGCTTTTGCAAATTGAGAAAATTTTTTTTCTGATATGGGTGTTGCTGGTTTTATTGATTTCTTTCTTCTTCTGACGGACCCATTTGATTTTTCTATGGAAAGCAAAAGGGTTCAAGGGAGGGATTAAACCATATGTTTTTTCAATCGTGATTTGTTGCTTTTTCTTTCTTTTTAGATTTATACATGCAGGTCCTTAAGCCTTTTGAGAAGTATTTAAGGAGGCATGGCACATGATGTTGAATCCATATGTTTGCTACAAGCAATTTGCAAATGATGATATCAGGCCCTTCGATATTACACAAGTCAAAGGTTGCTGGAAACAGGAAATTGTTAGGTATTTGTATATGGTTTCTTCTGTTATGGATCAGACACATTATCAGCATCTTGACGATGCCTTGAGACTGGAAACAAATGTCAACGATGATTCTGAGATGAGGCCTTTGAAGAGGCTTCGTCGTTCGAAAGATAATGTTTATGCTGATGCCAAACAACCAATGGATGCAGTGGATGTCGATGTGCACGATTTAAACAATAGTCCAACAGAGATTTGTGGTTTAACAGGAGGAGAATCTGCTGCTCCTTTGTCCACAACTGAGGGAAAGCACAATCCTCTTCTGCATCTAAAATTGGTTCTGAAGTTGAAGTGTTTTCTCAGGATAGTGGGATTAGGGGCTGTTGGTTTAGGGCTTTGATACTTAAGATTAAAAAATACATGGTGAAGGAAAGATATCAAGATATTAAAGATGCAGATAATGAAGCTAACAATTTAGAGGTGTGTATCTTCTTAAATCTTCATGTGTTTTTTGTTTTTGCTTTTGGTCATGGGAAAATATAGGCAGGATGTAAATGATTCCTTTTAGTTGTTTTAATATATTTCCTGTGTTGTTAAGCTGAACCATGCCTTTCCTTTCTCTAAATTTGTTGCCTTTCCTTTCTGTGAGTTTTCATTTCTTCTTCTCAATTTATTCAAAAATAACAAAATTTTTCTGTGTTTTCACCTCTTTGTTGTTCTTAATCTACACTGTTTTTTAATGGTTGCTGATGTCTTTACCTTTTGTTGTTTGATTTGTGATGTTGATTTCTCTTCTTTCCAGAACAGGCTAAGACACAGAATATGTTTTTGTGCTTGGCCGTGGATTCATTTTTGTGGGGTTCTATGTTCATGCTTATCCTACAAAGAATTTTTACAGATGAGCCTATAGGTCAAAGCTGCAAGGTTTTTTCTTAGATCGATGGTGGTGGTGCTGGGTTTGTTACAGGGGCGTATCTGGTGGCAGTGGTCGATGACATGGGTGGGTGTGAAAGGGAAGGTATGGGTGAAAGGAAAATGAAGTTTTAGGGGGCTAGATGATATTTTTTTCTTTCAAAAATTACAATTTACTAAATTTAGGGGGCTAGATGATTTTTTTTTGGTTTAGAGGAGAGAGATGGTTGCTAAAGTGGCAACATGCAGGAGCCCATGTGGCTTAAAGTTGCTTTTTGATATTTATTTTGCCACTTCAGCATCCTATGTTTGCCACGTCAGCTTTCCGATGCTTATTTCATCAGAAATCGTCTATAGGGATATCGTTGTTACTAAAATTAAAATTGAGGGATTTTTGTGAGCTCAATTGATTGTTTGGGACTTTATTGGCAAAGGGGTAATACTACAGGGACGGTGAGTGTAAATAACCCTGTTATAACCGAGTACATAAAAGGAGGTTTGTTTTGACGGAAGTCACATTTTTTTGAGGCTGAACCGTTTTATAAGGGTTATCTCACCCATTCCCTATAAGATGTAACATTTGCTAGATCTTGGGCCCTCTAAAATGCAAAAGTAATAAAAGAGCAATTAGGATTGCAATTAATAGAAGATTTTTAACTTACTAACAGAAATATTTTTAGCAACTTAATCTTAATGACAACTCATCCTCAACAAATCTCAACATATTCCAAAAGAATAGAAATTACCATAGGGTGAGCAGAATTTGTGAGTATATCCGGATATCGAGGATGATATGGGCTTAGA
>CATIWK010182778.1:0-24787 GCA_949634005.1 Mallotus japonicus
TCAAATTACTAAACATTAAAATTACGAGCTGGCTCACGAGCTTCTATTCGAGCTTGTTCGCGAGCTTCACGAGCCGAGCTTTGTATAGTTTGAGCTCGGCTCGTTTATTAAACGAGCTTCTATATACGAGCTCGAACGAGCTTTTATCGAGCTGAACACCAAGCTGCTCGCGAGCGGCTCTGCTCATTTACACCCCTACTCTCAAGTAAAAAAGAAAAAAGCTCAAATTTGCTGTCCAATTCACGCAACATTAACGACGCCGTTTGCAAAATTAGTTCATTGCCCCAATCGCCGTCGGCACGATAAGAAGTTTGGCCGCTAACTTGAACGGAAAAAACAAAAAAAGAACGTTGAAAGTCGGTTACCTGCCCGTCATAAACAAGACATAACTACCAAACGGCCAAACCAATGCACACAAATTGCAGTCTCTCACACAACACAGCATTCGCGTGGGAGCGAGCCACGCACCGAGCCGTCTTCAACGCACGTCAAGAAGCTTCGGTTCTGTCATCACAATCAATAAGTCATCATGTGGCGTTCTTTTTGGCGATCCATCGATCGCTTCTCGCTTCAGCACTTCAAGTACGTACTCAATTCAACTCACTTCACTTCACTTCACTTACAGTAGCAGTAGATTTTGCGATTGCGAGTACTGGTTTTTACGATTTTTTTTGTGTGTGGAGACAGATATGTGATTAATGAGTTACGAGAGATCAAAGTTGTGGATAAGCATAACAGGGTAATTTTAATAATTTTTTTTATTATTTGATGTTAATTTAATCATTGATTGAATCTGTATTTGCTTATGTTCGTTTCAGGAATTAGTTATAGATCTTCTTCAGTCTATTGTAGAGATAGTTACGTACGGTGATAAGCAAGATCCCCTGATTTTTGAGTACGAACAATGCTCGCTACACACTGTTTGGCTTGCATTTTGGTAATTTTTGATTATGTTGAAAGTGATTTTTTTTTTTTTGCAATTCTGCAGATGTTTTATGGAATATCAAGTTTTGGCTGAGTTTGTTCGTCTGTTAAAGATTAGCACAAAAAATTCAAGAATTGAGGCACCGTTGCTTCAGTATCTTAGTATAATGATTCAAAACATGGATAGTGAACATTCGATCTGTAAGATGTCAAGTGTTGTTTTGTTTTGTTTAGTTACCAGTCTATTGAATTATTTTTGGGTAGTTGCTCTGATTCTTGTTCTTCAATTACATTTTTAGAGATGAATTTTGATGATTTTATTACCCCAGACTACTGTTTGAGCAATGACTACATCAACAACATTATAGCATATCAATACAAATTTGATGGGGGAGATCTAGCTCCGTACTATATATCTTTTTTAAGGTTGTTATATTGCTTCTCTAAAACTGTAACTTTGTTTAAATACATCTACTGGTTGCATTATCTATGTGTTGCTTTGTCTTATATGTTTAATTGCATATAGCTGACTCCTATTCGTGCCTTTTATTTTTTTATGTTTTTACTTTCTCATATCAGAGCAGTGAGCAGCAAAATAAACAGAGATACACTTTGTCTCCTTGTAAAGGTTCAAGGGGTAAGATAAACGTATAAACCTAAGATTTTGTTCTTCATATTTTATGCCTTATACATCATGCTTTAATGTGGAATGCTATCATTAGTTATTGAGCTATGTGCTTTTTGATGACTAAGAAACCGGTGTAGAGGTCATGGCCTTCTTTTATACTCAATTAGAAAGAAAATTTACACTTAGCAAAGCAAGTTATAAGAATTCTTTACTTAAATTGTCAATTCAACATTTAAATTATCTATTCCCCCTATATTATGATTATATGAGGCAGTTCTTACCCTTGGTTGGTTGATGATTTTAAGTATGCTAGGCCTTAAATTTTGTTTTGCATGCAAAACAATAGTATAGTTTCAAAAAACATTTTGATTATGCTATCGCTGTATGAATTTGATTTGATAATTTAATGGTGAATGTAAGAAGGTGCTATGGGAGGTAGGTAGTTGTTTTTCTTTCTGTTCTGAAGGTTTTTGGCCAATGAAAAGCAGAATCGGAATTTGTTAGTGTGGGGAAGATGTGCAGTTTTTGGCCATTTTGGACTGCGTTACAAGTCCAAGTGCAGCTGGCTGGTGTTCCACCTTTATGCCTTTGTTGACCATACTCCATAAGCAGGATTTGTGCTCATCGACAGAATTCATTCGGATAACACATTTGTATTTGGATCAAAACATGTTTGAAGCTTCAAGAATTTTTGCTCATGCCTTTGCTGAGTTTTGGCCATGATCTTAAAAACTCTGTTTATCATTTGTTTTCTCTGATTGCAGGATGTTTTAGTCTCTTTTCCGTTGTATAGTGAGGCTCTTAAATTTGCTCAGCATGGGGAAAAGATGATTCAGACAGCTGTACGTGCATTATCTCTCAACATATACAATGGTATTTATTTGCTATCTATAGTTAGTACTAAATGGGAAGAGTTTCATGTGTAGTTCATAACGTAATTCTTTTGATCTTGTAGTTAGTGATGATATGGTTTATCAGTTTGTTTCAACTCCTCCAGCTTCAAAGTACTTCTCAGACTTGGTTCATAACTTAAAAGAGCAATGCGTTCAGCTAGACAGCCTGGTCCTTGCTACCGAGTATTTTTCTTTGAATTTCTAAGAGAAGCTTATCTCATTTAATAAATAGTTCTGGGTTAGTGGCAACCAAATTTGTGTGAATAAACCACTTGACCACTTGAATTTTGATGCAGGGTTGCAAGCACCAGTCAAAGAAGAAAGGATCTACTTTTGGAAACTGATAAAATTGTTGATGATCTGTATTACTTTAAGGATATTTTAAGTGTTGGTGCATCTTGTTTGAGTAAAGTGGTTACACAGACTCTTCTCGACTTGCTTGTATTTCCCATATTGCTTCCATTATTTCAATTAAGGCAGAAGGATGTAAGTTATTTTCCTCTTATCTCATCCTTTTGCATTATTTTTTGGAACTCATGAGACAATCTCTGGGAATAGTTTAAGATTGAATTGTCTTGATTGTTTTTGCTGTTCTGGAGGCTGCATTTTTGTCTATGAACCCATTTAAACTTGTATTTTTTTTATATCAAAACATGGATTAATAGTGTGTGTTAACAGTATGGTTAGATGGAATACCTTAGGTTTCACTTTAAACATAGGGTCACTTGCAGTACATTTATAAATTTGTTGGGGTTACACCTCTGGTGGACATGGCTTATAGACCCTGTGATGTTGTCAATTTATTTTGTGTGCTTGCACACGTAATAAACTTAAGTGAATTGTCTATATTTTTTATCAATTATTATTTCTAGTGTGTCAAATGTGGAAGGCTAAAGTGTCTGATAATAGATTTCCCTTTGGCGCATATTCTTCAAATCTATCATAAGAATCATATGTAAATTGGGTTCAAAGGTGTTGTCAGGCGGCTACTGTACTACAGGCTTTAAAGTTATAGTTTCTGGTTTTTTAAAACCTAGAAACCTGATCCACATTTTTTCACTTTCTTCCCATGGAAGCATCAGTTGCATGTTAATTAAGAATTCAAATCATCATGGTGGGAGGCATGCAGAAAAATTTCAATGTTTGCATCTTAAGTGACATATAGAAAATTTTCCTGTAATTGAGCATTTAATAACATTTTTATTTTGTTTCAGGGTGCAATTCTATCTGCCATTACGTCTCTGTATATAGTTTGTCGACTTCTTCAAATTGTTGGTGGAAAAGAAATTATTAACTCTGTGGCTGAAATTATTCTATACCCTTTGATGCTAAGTATGAGGGATGCTAGCGAAGGCAGTACCGATAAATCATTTTTCAACCATGTGGATAATGTGGAAAAATTGGTACTTTCTGGTTCTGAGTCTGAAAGACCAGAAAACATCAATGGGGGTCTTCTCAGCAAGGATATATCATCCAATTCTCATTCCTTAAACTACTGTTTGGATGATAACGTATGTCCAAAAAGGTTTGTGGATCTTGTTTGTTTTAAAGGTTCTTTTTTCATGGTGTAAATGATAATATATTTTGAGGAATGAGTCTGCTTCTTCTTGTATTAAGTAAGTTGCCTGTTATCTACTTTTTGCCAATGTTTTCCACAAGTTGAATTCTTGGATCCTAGGTGAATCCAGCAAGAAAACTAGGATGTAATGTAAACTTAGCTGAACCATTCGTTCTTATTGGTAGAACAAACATATTATATGTTTTTGTATGTAGCCATGTTATATGTCTATTGAATCCATGTATAATGTTATTGGTGAAGGAAGGAATTTCATAGTGTATTTTTGCAGTAGAAATCCTGGGAATAAAAGAATACTAATATTCAATATGACACAACTTTGATTTATATGAATATCACACACACTATAATGTAGGAAGCCTTTAGCTTATCTTGTTGATTGGATCTCTCAAGTAGAGTTCTGTGATATGCAGATTTCACTATCCCAGTTAATATCCATTTCATAGAAGTATAGACTCTAAACAGACGCCAATTTTAACTGTTACTTTTTCATTCTTTGTCATTCTCTGTCCATGCCTCTACTTTGGATCTTGTTGCATAAAGTGGAAGCATCATAGGTGATTAATCTATTGCCAGATTTACAGACTTGTGATGTATGCATGTCATTTTTATTTAGTTATTACCTAAAGAAAAAGTTGTACTGTGTTTTAAGATTCATATGTTGCTTGATATGGTATCAGAGCAGATAAGATAGGATGTGTTTTGTTTGATCTAGGTGAAGTACACCATGGGCAAATAGTTCCTTTTCTGCATTGTATTAGGAGTTGTTGGATTGTGTTTATTTGTCCTTACTATGATATTGATTGTTGCGCAGGAGTGGAATACTGGATTTTATTTTTTCTGACAATCACAGTCTCTTGCTAGCATCTCTATTCTTATTGCTTGCTTTAGCAGAAAGTAAAGGTATTATTTATTAACTGATTGTTACATTAAATGCATATTTGATATTTGAAAGTGAATTTTGTGTGATTGAGATTTTCTTTTCTTATTTTTCTTTTTACTTTTGTTTGGGTACAGATATTGATTATTCACTAGCTTCTATGATTGGACCAAGTGCCATGCAGCATGGAATGGTAAAATATCAAATTGCATATGCTTTTGATAGAAGTTAAATCCATCAGCATATCTATAATAAAGTTTTCTAGTAATTTGTTCTAATGGAATTTACCAATAATAAATAGCTTATAAATTGTTCTTTAGGAAGCAAATTATAGTTTTAGTTGATCTCTCGATTTTTTTTTTTTAAATCTAGGAAGGGAGGAAAGGGATCTCAGCATGTAAACCCTTGACCTCTTATGTTCTAAAGGAAATGAAATTTTTTCCAAACACCCTGTAATGTGTAGGCAAATAAATGTATCATCAGGCCAAAATCCCATTACAAAACTAGCAATATGTAACACATTGTTTGTCATTTAAAATTCTGGGCAGTGTTGTGAATCCAAATTTCATTCAATCACAATATAATCCTTTATGCATGCTTGAGAGCTGTTAGATTCAGGTTGAGTCTTCTGGTTGCTAAATACTTGGAATACTGGCTTGAAATCTTCGTACTGTTAGCAACAATCAATTGTCTAATCTAGTTGTTCCCTGAAGAACCGCTGAATCCCTAATCTGATACCAGGGTCTCAGTACTTTCTCTACATTTTTTGTCTGATTTTGAGTTTTTACATTGTTGATATATTCATTTCAGGCTCATGACATCCGAGCTTCAGAGCCAGCTGATGGAAGTATCCTTGTAAAGTTTATGCCACAGGTATATTTGCCATCTGATAGTTCTTCTGTTTTCTTTTGAATTAAATTTTTAAATCTGTGCATAACAGTATGCTGTCCAATGCTCCTCTTTAAGCTCTCACATTTTGATTAAATTTTCTCTAACTTTACCAAATCTGTGAACTTGACCTCGTGTGTCTTGGTTGTGCATAGCTTTCATTATCATGACAAACTTCTTAATTTATCTTTTTACAGATTTTAAATGCATTATTGAAGGTTTTAGCAAGTGGGCCCTCAGTTGACACCCAAATACAATGGTGCACAGGGTGGTTCTTGCGGAAGCTACTGGTTTTACAAGGAAAGAGTCTTGATGACTATAATTTGCACTTGTTTAATGTAAGGACTTCTTTTAATATAGGTGTCTATAATGTTGGCACGCATTGTAGATTGCTATAATACAACCGATCAAATTTTTTCGATGCTCATACTTCTGCCAGCTGTAAATCACATATGTTATTATTTATCACGGAGTTTGTTATGGTGCTGTTGGTTGGGAGGCATTCTATCTTTCTCTAGCCGCACCACCCCCCACCCCCCCTCCTCTTTTTCTCTCTTTGGCCTTTGTTTCTGGGTATTCTATTTCAAAGTATTTTTTTTTTAATTTTAAATTCCATTGGTTTTCTTTTAGCAAGTTACATATTCTAGATTTCACTTTTGCTATTGGGAGATGGGCTTCATATTTTAATTTTCACGAAATTATCTTAATTTAGAGAATACCACAGAGAAGTAGAACTCAACTTGCATTGCTTTGCTTCATTCTGGGATTTGTTCCTACACTTTAAGAAACAGAGTAACATTACCATCTGCCTTGCAATGATTGATTATTGAACTTACTTGCAGTTATATCTTTTCTAAAGGTTTATATTTTCTAGTTCCCATTGACAGACCTCGTATGAGCAGTCTCGTGAATTGTTTCAGAAAGAACTTGATGGGTGCTGGTTTGATTTTATTCTGGACACTGTAAGGAATGAATGGGCAACTTGTAAAACAGGTATCTATTCAATGCCTAGAACTGAGTGCCCTTATGGTTTTCTTGGGGTTTGGTGGTCTTATAATTTTGAGAGTGAACAGGTGAGATGAATGCCCACCAAATGTATAAAACTGCAAGAAAAAATAGAAATGATTTTGATTTGGATCAATTTTTCTCTTGAGCTCATTTATCCATCATGACATCATTTACAGCTCTTGAAAACCCATCTCAATCAAAAGATCCATTTTTCTTACTGGAGCTTGCTGTCCGCCCACAAGTAACATCAGGTATGATGCATTTTCATGCTAATCTTGTATATCAAGTCGGACTGGTAGTTTTCTTCCTTATGCTCTGGAAGTAAGCACCTTTAGCCTTCTCCATTGTTTTGAGAGTAGCTAACATTAGTTATAATTTGCAGGCAATGTTACATCTTGTGTTTCTTGGCAGAGAATGGTTGACATAGTGAAGGTTTGTGATTGTATCATTTACTTAATTAGAGTAGTTTAATGGGATATTTCCAATTTTAAATCCAATTACTCCTGACTGTGTTTTGAGCTGGATGTTACTTTGTTTTTATTCTTGATTTACCAAACTTTTATTATTGATATTGGTGTGCTTATGCATTTAGCCATTCTTGACAGCACTTCATGAGATAGTTTGTTCTCTAAGAAAATGTGTGTTGGTTGGCAATTTTTTGGTTTTCAAATTCTTGGTCAACTGAATGCATGATCTTCTTGTCATTTTTCTTCATCATTTTCATTACAGAAGTTTCTGAGATATTGAACAACTCATAACTGTTACATGTAGGTTTTCATTCTCCATTTTCAGTTGAAGGCTCTGATTTGCAAAGAAGAGTTGCTTGAAAAGCCCTTTCTAGCTCCTCTGAGCAGTCCTTCTGTTGATTCTAGAAGAACCGATGCTTCAGATCTTTCATCTGCAAGCTTTGGGTCAGAGATTTCATTAGGTTGGGCATCATTACTTTTAGCTCTCCGTCTATCTTATGCCCCAATGACAAGTCTTCATTCTTTGATTTGTAAAATATTTGCAGCATCTGGGATCCCCTGCAGGATTGCCTTTTCAAATGCTGGTATCAGAGACATTTACCTGATACCTATGGCAAAAGGAACGTCTGGGAAATTGTTTCTTGTGGAGAAACATCCTTTCCGCAGTCAACGAGGAGTTGTTATTGCAATTACTTCATTGGCTGGGTTGATTGTAAGTTCTGACCTTGCTACTTTTAGTCCTCAGCTTTTGTGTGGAAAGAAAATAATTTTGATGATGAACCCATTTTGAAGGGAGGTGTTGATTTAGGTCTGACTAGAACAATTAATGAATTCTTTTAGTAATGAAAGGGCCTACCATGGTTGGCCTATCTTGTTGGCTTCAGCAGATGCTTGCTTCAGTGCTGAATTATATTTGAGCCTTATGGCTGGAGTGCCTTGTGCTCTTGTACCACACAATGCCTGGGTTTAGAAAGGTACATGTAAATGTACCTTGTAAAATTATAGAATTGTACAGGCTAATATGAGATTTTGAAAAATGAATTTCACCAATGTCAATGACCAAAGACCTGAGTGACCATCTACGGAACTCTTAGGATGGTGGACAAGAGAATGATTGGTTAAGATATATCTGAATGCACTGCAATGGATCCTACATTACAACTAGTTATTTTGGGGATATAGCAAGAAGTGCAATTCAGGGATAAGGAAGATGTGAATGCTTGGGAAAAATTATCTTCCTATTAATTGTAATGAGATAGTTATGACTCATGAAAGCTCAGTGGGCTGTATTCTTGAGCCATAGATGGCACTGGAAAGGTAAGAGGTGCCTCCTCTTCAGCCTATCCAAATGATGGTTGGATTCAACATTTAGAAAATTATACCCAAAAAAAGAAAAGCATTTTACCACAAATTTAGATCCTGTATGTGAAAGATTATTATTGCATAATCTGGGATATTGCAAGTTTAGGGAGGGTGGGAAAAAAAAAAAGCTTCAGGCCAATTATGCCAATAACAGAAACAGAATCAGAAAGATTACTTCTGATAATAGTCATTCTTCTGATGGAAGGCTGTGAAAATGTTTCACACTTGGACCCAGCAAAATTTGCACATGAATGTCACAGATATGAAGTATGGGTTGTCCACTGAGTGATATGGGCTACTGAGTGGTGGCACTATTACATGATTCTAGAGTTTTCTCATTGCCTTCATTTCCATCCTAGTCAGAAATTAGGACAGAACTTTGGATGTACTCCATTAAATCTTGGAAGATTTTATTGGACTCCTACTAGTTATCAGCGTGCCACCCACTGATGAAAATAAGCTGTGGAATGGAAGTAACATTGCCCTATTTTTCTTACTAAGTCTTCTTATTCCCTAAATGCATTATTCTTTTGCATATGTGGAAGTTGCCATTCCTGAAAAATTTTAGTTGCACTGGATCAAGAACAAAAATGATTTGCTACAAGAAAATTTTGTGAGTGCAGCTAAAAGAAGCATACACCTCAATTTGTGGCTAAATAAGAAGAGAGAACGTAAAGAGGGTGCTTAAGGGGATTGTGCAACACAAAGATGAGTGGCTATGCTTGTAAGGTGAAAGTCAGTGTCAGATTGATCTCCTGTAGGCTTCAGCAAATGCAACTTGAGGCATTGAATAAAGAGTTAATGCTAATTACATTCCTTGAAAGATATGACAATCACATAGCATATTCTTTCCCCTTGGAATAAATTTTTAAGTATGAGAGCTTTTTCATATCCCTTGGCTTTTTCCCTTTCTCAGAGCAAAATGGAATTATGTTCTTGCAAGTGTTTATTTTCCATTCCTAACTGTGGTGTCAAACAGTCATTCATTGATCTATTTGCTTTTCCCTGGTAGTTTGTCATAGACTTGATCACCTCCAAGTTTTTTGGGGGATCTTCCCTCCTCTCTACAACAAGGCTTAAGCTTTAAATTGTCTGATGGATTTACGAAAATTCAAACAAATCTGGTTACTTGCTTTTACTTAAATATCACAAGGAAGTTGCAAAAGAAGATGGTCTAACATTTTTTGTTTCATTTGCAACAGCCCAAGATAGATGAGAATCATCCCACATGGTTGCATCTCAGGATTAGAGACTTTGATCCGAGATTAAATACAAATAAAACCAGAAGCGACAGCTCAAAAGGGTCCAATCCTACTATTGATGGGAGATGGACACTTGGTTTTTCAAACGCAAAAGCTTGTGAGGCTGCTCGATTGGCTATAATTGAGGAAACTAACAAGCATAGATCTTCTGTAAGGAGTGCACTTGCCCCACTACTTCAAGGTAGATCACAAGGTAAAGATGAGCTAAGCACTAATGTTGAGGGATTATAGTAGACTCTGCGTGTGTTTTGTTTTTTTCTTTAAAATTTTGTTGCAACATAGATAGGTTGGCCTTGCGGTAGGAAGTTCAACGATAAACAATTGAGACACCAACTCCTTAACAGATATGATTCTTGTGTATTACTTTAGAATGCATAATAAACAACCAAAATAGGATATGTTTCTGTTTTTTCTATGTATAGTCTATATGATAATGTAAACAAGAAATCAAGTTTTATGATGTAAAATGGTTTTATGTATTTTGTAGAACAGAAACTTGACAGTTCTGAGTTCCAAGTGAAGAACAAGTTTTTTGGTCTCACTTTTCCAATCCTCTTTAATATTTGTTTTTAATTTTGGTTACAACTTCTCTTGAATGTTATTGAAAATGGTTATTGAGAGAATGAATTTTCTGTGTATAATGAACTTGAATATACATCAGGTATGTCTATGTACAATGCATTAGCAGTACAAGGAAAAGAAATGTAGTAAATCATGATAATATAAATGGTAGATGGTATGAAAAGAAGGTAACTAAAATAATGTTGATTTGATGAAATACTTGATTGGTCAACTTTGTGGATATCAATCCCATGATTGTAGAGAGAATATCTGATTTCTAACAGCTTAAGAATATATCTGATGCCTTACAGTTTTTGATTTTTACAGTTGCATTCCTTTTTAGCACACTGCTGCTGCTGCATATATTTGGTAAATCCATGTAATAAAGGATCATATGTTTCATGATTTATGGTGTCATCTTATGGTTGCTGAAATTTTTATTGAAGGGTTGATGGTGTGAACTTGAATATGTTGGAATGTGTATTATTATGTGACTTATTAGTGTTGGAAGAAATCAGCTGTTCAATGTATTTGTTTTCTTGTTGTAGCTGCAGCTCTTTTGCGTGCTTTGCAGCAGTTGTAGCATTTTTGCATTTTTCTTTTTCCATGCCTTTCAATCGTCAATACAAATTATTTTTGTTTGTCAAGAAACAATACAAGTCGAACCCATATATCAGCACTGCCTAATTTCTTTCAAATTGTGATCTAACTATAAATAAATTGCTAAAACTATCGAACCTTTTTTTTTTTTTTTTTAAAAAAAAAAATTTTTGGCTGTGTTGGCATAGAATAAATTCATTTTGGTTGTGTTGATTGAAAGTTTTTTTTTTTTTTATCAGCCGTAGTTTAATTGATATTATTATTTATAAAAACTATAAAAATTTTAAGTTTGATTAAAATCAAAATCTTTCTACCAATTAAGAGGAGTTCGATTGATATTGTTATTTATTAGAATTATAAAGATTTTGAGTTTGATAGGGAGATGACTACCCTATAATGTAAACCTGTAGTTCAGTAAGCCTCCAATGCATGATAAAACAAAAACATAAAATAAAAAAATAATAAAACCTTCCTACGTTAATAGTGTTGAGGACTGGTCATGTAATCAACTATTAAAAATACCTATTATACATAAAATTTATATATTTAATTAGTAACTAAATATATAAAAAGAGCAAAATTTATTATGATGATTCTATTTAGAATGTCTCCGGAAATAATTGTTGATGTATATATAGCTTTTTTTAGTTGAGTTGTTGATGTATATATAGCTGATATGCTAATTGGCATATATTTAGATTATTTTGCACAATTTTTTTCTTGCTATATAAGCTTGTAAAAAAATCTGAAAAATGGTTTCCTTCAATTTTTTTTTTCAAATTAACTTTGTTTTTTTTTATTTTTCGTTTACTAATTTCTATGAATGTAAAAAAAGGCCAAAAATTATGAAATATTATCTTGAAAAATGCTGTGCATCGGACAAACCGAGCCTCAAAAAAACATTAATTACTAGTTTAATTTGTTTCAAGGCATAAAATGAGAAAAATAGTGTAGCAAAAAGCAGAAGATAATAAACATAAAAATAATGCAAACTTTTGGGAAAAGGAGTGTGTGTGGTACGTAATTCCATCACCTTTTACATTAACAAGGCTGTCATGTCAAAATTAGAGCAACTTTTTCTCCACGAAATACCTTTAATAAAGTCTGCCGCCCAGCCAAAACCATAAAACTCTAAAACATTAAAAAAAAATCTATAATATTATTAAATTAAAAACTATTAATTTTTAGATATTGCTTTCACCCACATGGCCACGTATAATAGACCAGAGATGCTTATTTTGAAGCTTAAAAGCATAAAATGAGCATCACTTTTGAGTAGATAATGCCATTTTTTACTTTTAATAGTGCTTTATGATATAGAGTATATTTATATAAAAGAGAGCCTAATACATCCATCGTGTAAGGTACTTATCACTTTTTATCAGTTTAACATCTTAATTTATAGTTTTATTATTTTAATATCTGAATTCGTCAAAAATATAATTTTAAAATTTTTATCAGCACACGTGATATGAAATAGTATATTAGCATATGCCATATTTCAAAGGTTTAACTGACCAAAAATTACAAGTAGAGGTGTTAAACTGGCAAAAATTGACAAGTACAGAGGGTGATAGATGTATTATGTCGTCAGATTAGTACATATTAGCGCATTTTATGCAAGTTTAAGTGTTGAAATGATAAAACTATAAATTAATGTGTCAAACTGACAAATTATACCAAATACAAAGGGCAGCAAATATATTATGCCTATAAAAGAGAAAGTTACATGTTGCGGGTCGTAATATTGTTGTATATTACTGAAATGTCTTACTAAAATAATTCTTCTCTATTATGAGCACAAAAACATACAAAAAATAAATATGTAATTTAAAAAAATTTTGTCATGTAGTGTTGCGAGCTGTAATTTGTAACATTATTATCTATTTATCTATATATATCTATATGCATTGCTTTTGATCTTCAAAAAAAAGAAAGAAGCTAGTGTAAGAGCTTGTAGTCTCCTCTCTAATATAAACCCAAAAGAAAAAAGAAATTAATTAAAGGAATTGATGGTGAAAGAAGAGAAAAGATAACCCTATCTATGATCTATCTATCTATATAGATATCTTTCACTTTGATACACTTCTTTTGTGATGAAAAAAAGATAGATCCAACTTATATTTATAGCAATAAGTAACAGTTAGGAATGGCTTTTGTTACAGTTATTTGCTTATTTAAAACAAAGCTTTGAACAGTTGTTGGTGGGAGGGAGATATGGGTTAGGGTGTGTCTTAAGTAACTATCTATATTCCTCTCTTTCACTCATTCAAACACACCTTTTTGTGGCATTTCAGAGAAGAATTTCACTTTGTTTTGTTTTTATGTTTGTTCAAAATTATTTGGGTGCGCTTTGTATGTCTTTTTAGGCCAACAAAGATGCAACCTTTTTGACTGGTGACTGAGAAACTCACTCAGAGAAAGACTTCATAATCAGCTTGGAGGTTCTTTTCTTTTCTTTTTGGATTATTTGTTGGTTTTTAGCAATTACTCTTTTTGGGTCCTACTCTACTCACATCCTAGGATGTTTATGCCTAGTAACCATTTTATGGATTTGCACCATTTGCTCTGGGTTAGTATGATGAGAACACATGCACAATAATGGCCGAACTATGCATTCTTCTTGCCTTTCAGAAGCATAATTCTCCTTTTTGATCATATTATCATATCGTATATACATGGTAATTGAGTGACCCTAGCTAGCGGTGTGCTGTATATAGGTGATAAAGACGGCTAGATATATTGAGAGGGTTTCAAAGGGACTATCTGGCTTCAAAGGGATAAAGACGGCTGGATATATTGAGAGGGTTCTAGTGATTTTTTTTTAATTTAGTTTTGATTCAATTTTTTTGACATTTTATATCTAGCTAAATGAGTCAAAACTATTTTAAAATTCGAACTGAACTACAAAAAAAAAGTAAAGACTATTTTAAAATTCGAACTGAACTGTAAAAGAGTATAACTTTTCCATTATATGTTTCTTCATATATAAAATTTAAACTTTTCCATTCAAAATTTTCACCATTTAAACCAACAAATATCTTAATATATAAATTTATAGCTTCAAAGTGATTATGGTAAATTTATAATTTTTTTATTTTGCCTTAAAATTATATAAATATACACACAAAGTGGCAGTGAAATTTGAAACATTCCTAACGATGGCAAACTTGTGTGTGTGAGAGATTTTGTTTTTTTGGGAAGTTTCATGCCATTTCAAATGAAATGCTACTGATTGGGTTTCTCTATAAAGAAGGCAACATTCTTTCCAGTTGTTTGGAAATTGGGTGGCTTGCTAGTGAGACTGTACTTCTTCATAACTGTGACTATAAAGATCTACTAGTTTTCCATCACTTACACACATACATCTTATCTTTTATCTTTTATCTTTTATCTTTTATTTTATTAGACTTGTTCCTTTTTTTTTTCTTTGCTTTCTTTAACTCTTTCTCTCTTTTGGGTTTTGATTCCCTTAACCCTAATTCTTTTATTTTCTTTAAATCTTTTTAGCAATCTCTCTGGCTAGCTAGCTAGCTATATGCTTTACTTTTGAAGGAGACTGAAAGTAGTGTTACCAGTAAACACTAATATTCTTGAAGGGTATGTGTCTTTGTACGAAACAGGTAAAAGTCCAAGATGATTGAGGAATGAAAGTGAGATCTCTCGTTTGCTGTGTAGGGAAAAATTATACCTTATATACATGCATGTCCCATATATATATATATATATATATTTTTTTATCAAGATTTTGTTTTCAAGATTATTCAAATGCATGTATATATATAGATAAGATCAGTAGATATATGGTAGTAGCAGTAGTAGTGGTGGTATATATAGAGCTCTGCTTTCTATGCATAGGCACGCTAGGGAATATAAGACCAGGGACCTATAATGGGCCACAATGGAGCTACCCACCAATTCTTAGATAGAAGCAGAACATGAAGGAGAAAGTATAATTGTGAAATTGGAAATTTTTTTAATGATTTCCATGTATTACATTTGGATTGGTAAAATGATATGCTTGTTATATTTTTATTATCTAAAAATAAAACACTTAGTCAGTGAGGGAGTAATTAAGTGGTAACTCATCTTCAAGGATATTTTGAGATGCAGAGTTCAATTTCTGCTGTTGTCAATATTTAAAGGGAAAGACTGTCACTGTTGTGCAGTCCAATCCATCAAAATTTAGATAATGTAACCTCTCTATTAACCAAAAAAAATATAAAATACTTAAACTATATATATTATAAACTATATATATTACACATCTAACATTTGGTCAATGTAATCATAGTAAAACCTATTAGACTATTAGTCTGAATGGAGGATATCATCATATCATACGTAAATTAGCAAATTAATTAATTAAGAATTTAAATTCTAACAATTAATTATTATTTCCATGAAAATTATAAAGTATCGACTAAAAATACTTAGATTAAGAGGCAACAAGAAGAATATAATAAAGATATGGACCCCAAGGAAAAGAAAAAAAAAAGCTCTTCTACTTGAATTTATATATAATTAATAATATTGAATTTCGGTAATTGGGTATCTTTTTGTGTCCATTACTTCTTGCTTTTAGGTATAACATGGCATGAATCTCGTGTTCCTCCCTTACAGTATTTCAAAACTAGGAAATTTCCCTCTTACGCTCGACCATGGTGCAAAAATGTTAACCCAATTATATATATATAGGTTCGATAATGTTTTGTTGTGGATATGAAAGACAAAGATTAATTGATCGGAAAATTCAGTTACATCTCCATTTATCCAGGAAGATTCTTACCTTAATTTAAAGTAATATGTTCAATTATTGAATAAGGGGCATATTTTAGATGTCATAAATTTAATTATTGAGTATAATACAATTACATTAAGTAAGAATTTTTTTTTTTCTATTCTAGTAAGAAATTCACAGTGTTTAATAAAAGTATTTTTTTTTTAACTGGTTGAAGTGGTTTAATTCCACACCATAAGGGAAGAGAGTAAGGAGGGACGGGGTTCGAACCATACTCTCCACAACTGGATATTCATATCTTTTATCGGTTGAACTTCTCATGAAGAACAATAAAAGCAATTTAAAACTTGAATCATTTATTGCATTTGAATTTTCAATTTAAATTTGAGATTAATAATGTGCCTTCATGGACTAATATTTCTTAAAAGATTACTACATGATTTTTTTTTTTTTGGGAAAAGAGGGTGAATAATTACATAATTATTGCTCTACGTTAAGCTATGTGCCCTTGTTATATAATGAAGAAACCAATCATGTCAGGAGGAGGCGCTGCGATGACAGCCAATGGAACAGCAGGTAGCAATTGAAGCCAAGTGCGTTTAATTTGCACTTCCCAGTTCCTGGAATATATACATACACTCACACACACACCTGAAGAAGACATACACCACGATAATGTCTTGAAAATAAATAATTTATTGTTCGTAGGTATAATGGCCATGAAACCCTTTTTGCTACACGACATGGCACAAAGCTATTATAATACTAATCAACTTGAGTCAAGTATAACCTGACTGACCTCTCCACTTTGTAGGAAACATTGAGTTTTCGATTTATTAAATAAAAAAATTGTGAGATTATTTAAATTATAATATTGAGTGAAAAATATTTCTATAAAATTAACTAATTTTTTATTAATGCCTTCCATATTATTTTATGATCAACTAATTTTTTTTATTTAATGCCTTCAATATTCTATAATCATATAAATTTCAATTATTATAGAGTTCGAACCATGTATATTCTATAAATGAACAAACATAACATAAAGCTCGAGTTCTAGCTTTTTCCAATACAATTTAAATTGCGACTATTTTTTTTGGCCATTATAAATTTGGAGGAAAGGAGAAAAGGGATTTGATATCGAGTCCCTCTGCTATACCCGTAAAAATTTAACAATTAGGTCAAAGCAACACAGCTCACTATCTAAACCAACAAAATATTAGTTAAACTAACTAAAGTTCAAAATTATACTTTTAAATAACTTAATTTTTGAAAATTTCAATGAACATTTTAAAAAAAAAAAAGTGAGTACACCACCACCAAACATTCCTCTCGGACTATGAGAGTTCGTTATGATCGATATATATTCATATATATATATACACAAATGTCTTTAATCTGGTGAATTCTTGTTCATTTCGAAGAAAAAGAAGAGAGGAGGTCCAAAAGCTCCAACTTTATGAAATAATGAGAGAGAAAAGAGAAAAAAAAAAAAAAAAAAGAGAGAAAATGAAAGGAATGTTTTGTGGCTCCTTAATCCCCATGCAATATTATATATAATATATACACACATATAAGTTTTGTGTAAATAAAATAAAATAAGAGGAAAAGAATAAATAGATAGAAACCCTTTTTTCCTGTCTTTGAGTCCGGAAGAAAAATCGTACACAGTTCCCGATTCCTTGAGAGACATATAGTCCCATTTCTCTTTTCATCTCTCGACTTTGGAGAATAACAAAAAATAAAAAATAAAAACATCTCATATCAACTCTCTCACAATCTCTACTTTAACCCACAAAATTTTCACAACAAAAATTAGATTTTAATTTTTTTCATTCTTCTCACTTTTAAAAAAACATTAATAATTTTTATTTACGCATACGAATTAAAATAAATATATATGTATATTTAACTTAAAATTTTATTTAAATTGAAATATATATATTCATTGACAGACAAAGTGTATATATGTTTAAATATAAATACCTATGAATTTATTTAAGGATAAGGTTCATTAATGCCCCTAATGTTTTCTCCGAAGCCCAGATAAGCCCTTCATTTTTTTTTTTTGCTGAAATAAATTAGGGTTTGATTAAAAAGGATCGTCTGAGCCCCTCTTTACAGAATGGACGTCATCTCTGTTAACTCTAGGTGATGACATGGCAACTTTACCAATATATGTTGACCTAATGGATTTTTTACCAAAAATTTTGACCTAATTGATTTTTTTAACAAAAATTTTTTTCTTCTGCGCTGGATGTATCTTCTTCTTCTTAAACCCGTTGATGTCAGGAGCTAGCAATCTGATAATTCCGATCCTCAAAGCAACGTTCCTTGTTTTTCTATAAGGAATTTTTCTCTCTTTAATTTTGCTTATCCTTCCTTGTCGTTGCCAGCCTCCTTCTTCTCCTCTCTCGGTCGACTCGCCGTCTCCGATGAAGTGGAGGTCATTATGGCGTCTTGAAGACGAGGATACGTTGAGAAGAAGAACACTTGATGAGGCTATTGATATGTTGATTGATGACATGGACTAAACCTTGTCCTCATGATACTGTAATTATTGCTAGGATTTTTGGTTTATGTTCTTCTGTGCAACTTTCAGTCATCTGTGATTCCCTCCAAGCAAGCACCCAGTGGCGAAAAGTTCAAGATCGGTTGGAGGCGGATGAAAGGTGTTCTCGTCTTGAAAAAATTGATCGCTTGGAAATTTTTCAGGTATTTTTTTTTGTTATGCTGGATAAGTTTCTGCATTTTTTTGAGCTAATTTCTAAATGATCTTTCAGGATTATTTATGTGACTTGGACAAGGAACAGGAGGAGCAAAGGAAGATCCAGAAGGTCTCCACAGTTTCTTAGATTCTTATGTAGCTATTGGTGTCTGCTGCTTACAGATTATGTTCTTGTCTTAATTTCTTTGGGTTAAAATAGGAAGAACAGAGAAAGGCAGAGCGTAGAAATCGTGATGAATTCCGCGAGCTATTAGAAGAACATGTTGCTGCAGGCATTGTGACAGCTAAAACTCACTGGCGTGATTATTGCCTGATGGGTTGAATTGGTAGGTCAATAACTATGGGAAGTTTGAGTGAAGAAGAGGATCAGTTCTTTGAAGCACGAGAGGAAATCACCTCTGTATCTGATTCAAGCTGTGACTGCCCTGAAAATTTCTTCTATTTCAAAGAATGTTCCTTCTGCTTGTGGGGACAAGGAGACAAGATTTTCCATCTTCATAATGGCTTCAGCTAGCTCACTAGCATGATCTTCAAAGACACAGCTAACACTGAATTATTGATATAAAACACTAACATAGGTGTAGAAGAAAAAACAGGAAGTAGAGAAATGACATTAAGAAGCTGTCCTGTGACTCCAATCCTAATGCTTTCATTGCTTATGTCTAAGTAAGAGATTTTCAAGAAGAGTATACTTTGGTACATGCATGATTGAAGATCTTTGTCAAGTTAATTGTTTTGTAACTTCAAAAGGCTGTCAGATACCATTGGCTTCACAACAAGCATTTTTGATATGTTTTATTGGTGGGGGAAGTGGTGGAACAATTTGTGTAGTTGGTAAGAACTCCCTATGTAGCAGCCAACAAATTTTTGAGGTATATTTTGGATTTGGATTTTTGTGGATGTGTGATTTTGCAGATTTGTCTAACGTGCTGCAGTTGGGTATTTATTTCCCCTTCCAGTGAGATAACTTTGCTCCTTTTTATTCTCCCTTGGCACGTTATATTGTTGCCGATGATTTAGTAGAAGTTTAACTGTTGCACGCTTTAGAATCATGAGTAGATTGAGCAGATTTGTTTTCCATGTGAATATTGCAGATTCAGCAGAGGTACAACAGTGCAATTGGCTATTTGCCATTGATTTTTGAGGGCTTATCTCCAGGGCAGCGAAGTTTGGACATCTTAGATTTCATCACTGCATCATCTCTTTTTAAAAGAATATTCATGCTGCTGCTGAGCATTTAAAGAAAAGATTTGATGGAGTTGTGGTGTGGTAGTGGTGGTGATGGTATGGTGAAGGTGAAGGATATAGAAGAAGAGCAGGAAAAAAAAATCAATTAGGTGAATTTTTTTTTTGTCAATATTTGGTAAAGTTTAGTTTTCCTTTTGCTATGTCATCACTTGGATTAACGGAGTTGAAATCCATTTGGTGAGAGGGGCTTAAATGACCCTTTTTAATCAAACCCTAATTTATTTGAGCAATTGAGGGGCTTATCTGGGCTTCGAAGAAAACATTAAGGGCATAAATGAACCTTATCCCATTTATTTGTGTTTTTAATTAATGACACAGCCTCAATTGCTATTAAGTTACTAGGTAGCTCATTAGGGAGTATCTCCAAGTACTATGTAGGCTTTTTATTTACTGATTTGATATGCTTTTTCTTGTGACTTGTTGAGAGTGGTAATTGGATATTTTTATTGATTTATATACTCAGAAAAGTAGTAGGTTTGAAGAGTAAAAGAAAGTGATTATGGTTGGATTTGTTGTGCACTGGGGAGATAATGATGATAATTTTTTAAGTTAATTACATATATTATATTATCTTGTATTTGATGCTTCCGTTGTTCGGTAGTTATATACATCTATTTATTTGATAATTTCAATCAGAAAAATTCAATAAAAGAGGTAAAACTCTTCTAATATTTATATATTTTTTCATACATTATAAGACTCAATAAAATTTTATTCAAGAGAATACAATCTTTTTATTTAAATCAGCAAATATTATTATTATTATCATTATTATTATTCTATAATCATTATTTAATGGGATTTGCATAAAAGAGAGAGACCCACAATGGAAAACCATATACATATATATTTCCTTTTAACAAAGGCAAAAGCTGAATTGCCTTTGATACTGGCGCAATTCGACCCTCTTGTCAGCACATGCATTCCACTTTCCACTACAAATTCGACTTTGGACCCCAAATTTTACCTCACCTACAAGAAAGGCATTAGCCCACACCTTCACCTTCCATATATTTCACACCAAAATCTCTTATCAAAAGCATAGCTAGACAGCCTCTCATACACTTGAAAACCACCACTACTACTACCACTAGCTTCGATCATATATATGATCATATGCAAATTTATACCACTTTCAAACCCTAAAAACCTTCAAAGTATGCTCATCTCTCTCCGCCCATGAAGCTAAAATCAACTCCAAGGAACCTTTCTTGATCGTTCTCTCACACATCCTTTATTCCCCAGCTTCTCTTTACCGTTCTTTCAAGGCATAAAAAACAATGAGAGCAGGAGGTTGCACAGTGCAACAAGCTCTAACCACAGAGGCAGCAACTGTTGTAAAACAAGCTGTGACTTTGGCTAGACGGCGAGGACATGCCCAAGTTACTCCTCTTCATGTAGCTAACACCATGCTTTCTTCCTCTACTGGTTTATTAAGAACTGCTTGCCTTCAATCTCACTCTCACCCTCTCCAGTGCAAAGCCTTAGAGCTTTGTTTCAACGTTGCCCTTAATCGTCTTCCAGCTTCAACTTCAAGCCCTATGTTAGGTACTCACTCTCAACAATACCCTTCAATCTCTAATGCCTTGGTTGCAGCTTTCAAGCGCGCTCAAGCTCATCAACGACGAGGATCAATCGAGAACCAGCAGCAACCACTCCTAGCCGTGAAAATAGAGCTAGAGCAGCTTATAATATCTATCTTAGATGATCCTAGTGTTAGCAGAGTGATGAGAGAAGCTGGCTTTTCTAGTACTCAGGTTAAAAGCAACGTTGAGCAAGCTGTTTCTTTAGAAATATGCTCTCAAAATTCTACTCCTGTAACTAGTAGCAAGTCTAAAGAGAGCAGCAGCAACAACAACAATGTTTTAGCTCTATCTCATACTCACGTAGGAGCAAAACTAAGCTGTAGATCACCACCTACACCTACACCAACACCAACACCACCGCCACCAACTACTATAGATCCAATTAGAAATGAGGATGTGATGAGTATTATAGAAAATTTATTGAATAAACGAAAAAGAAGTCTTGTGATTGTAGGAGAGTGTCTTGCTAGTACAGAAGGTGCTGTTAAAGGAGTGAGGGATAAGGTTATTAAAGGAGATGTTCCTGAGGCTTTAAAAGAGATTAAGTTTATAACATTTCCAATATCTTCTTTAAGTTATCTCTCTTCTAGGGCAGAGGTAGACCAGAAGCTTGAAGATCTTAAGGATTTTGTTAGAAGCTATTTGAGTAAAGGGGTTGTTTTGAATTTAGGAGATCTTAAGTGTGTCACTGAGTATAGAGCCAACAACTTGTGTCCACTAATGGAGCATGTGATCATGGAGATTGGGAAATTAGCCAGTGGGATTGGTGAAAGTAATGGTAAATTTTGGCTAATGGGTATTGCAACATTCCAGACTTACATGAAGTGCAAATCAGGACATCCATCACTTGAAACTATTTGGGGTCTTCATGCTCTTACAATTCCTGCAGGCAGCTTAGGCTTAAGTCTCATCACCAACAGGTAAAGAGTTTGGTAAAGTTGCATATAATTGTAGCCATTTTCTTTAAAAGTCTCTTCTTTCTTGCTATTTGGACTTTTGATCAATTTCTTCTCAATTAAGGAAATTATGCATACATATTTTATCTTAATAAATATAAAAAATAAAATGAATAATTGAAAAGAATTACTGAATAAAGTTCTTCTTTAGCTTTTCCTTTTGCTGACTTAAAATTTAAGTTAAACCTGTTTTCTTCTTATTTGTGAGAGAGAGAAAAAAAGCTACAAAAGTAAAATTTTATGTGCCATAAAATGAGCAAAATTTTTAATGAATTTTATTTGAAAGTGGAAAAAAATAGAAGGGAACTATTCAATATCCTAGTTACCTATAGTAAAGCATTTCCATATATTTTCTTTTATAAATGTTGCACTTCAAAGCAAATTAACTATAGTCTAAGATTGAGTCGTAAGTGGTATAACTCCTTTTGTGGTTTCAATAAATCAATGGTTCGATCTTTATCTCCTCTTTTCTTCTCCGGCTCAAAAAAAAAAAAATACAGTGACTATATATATATCAATTTCGTCTAATTTATAAACTTTTTTCTTGGTTCTTTTCCTTTTTTGTTTTCAGTGGTGTACAAAGCGAGTCCACAAGCAATAAAGTTGGTAACCAAAATGGGGGGTCTAGATGTTGGATTTTAGTTGAAGGTGAAGAAGAGAAGCAACTCACTTGCTGTGTTGATTGTACATCCAAGTTTGAGAATGAGGCTAGAAGCTTACACAATAGTACTTGTAATAGTGACTCCACAACTACTTCTAGCCTTCCTGCATGGCTTCAACAATACAAAAATGAGACCAAAGGACTCAACAACAGTAATGATCAGGTAATTGACAATTAACATAATTAATTATATTAAACCTAATAAAATTTAATATTAACTCTATATGTTGGAAATTGAGCCTCTTTTTTTTCTTTTTTTTTGTGCTTTTAAATCTTTCAGGATTGTGTCTCAATCAAAGATCTTTGCAAAAAGTGGAACTCATTTTGCAGTTCAGTCCATCAAAAACACTATTCTTCTGAGAAAACCATCACATTTTCTTCTGTATCACCTTCTTCTTCTACTTCATGCTTCTCATATGACCAGCAATACTTGCACCAAACCCATCATCATGACTGGCCAATTATCGAACCCAAGCAATCATGGAGAGACCACCATTTCTGGGTTCGTTCAGAATCTGTCAACAAGATCAGTAGCTGCGTCAGTACTGAACCCAGTTTGAGAATGTACATCCCAGAGCCCAATATTAGAGATCAATATCATAAACCGACAGTACCATTTTCGTTGTCGAACCCAAATTCTGCAGATCCTAACTCAACTTCTTCTAGCGATGTTATGGAAATTGAGTATCTTCACAGGTTCAAAGAACTGAATGCTGAAAACCTGAAAATCTTATGCAACGCATTGGAGAAGAAGGTTCCATGGCAGAAAGATATAATCCCTGATATCGCGAGCACGATCTTGCAATGCAGGTCAGGCATGGCAAGAAGAAAAGGGAAAGTGATGAGAAACAGTTGCAGTACTGATCAGGTTAAAGAAGAAACTTGGTTATTTTTTCAAGGAGTTGATATTGAAGCTAAAGAGAAGATAGCTAAAGAATTAGCTAAGCTAATTTTCGGCTCGCAGAATAGCCTCATTTCAATTGCCTTGAGCAGTTTCTCATCTACAAGAGCAGATTCAACAGAAGACTGTAGAAACAAAAGATCAAGAGATGAACAAAGTTGCAGCTACATCGAAAGATTTGCTGAAGCAGTGTCAAGCAATCCACATAGGGTCTTTTTAGTGGAAGATGTCGAACAAGCAGACTATTGTTCGCAAATGGGGTTCAAAAGAGCAATTGAAAGAGGAAGAATAACAATTGCGAGTGGTGAAGAAGTTGGTCTTAGCGATGCAATTATCATTTTGAGCTGTGAAAGTTTTAGTTCAAGATCAAGAGCTTGTTCTCCAAACGTCAAGCAAAAAACAGATTGTCATAATAATAGTAACAATATTAGTTCTCAAGATCAAGAAGAAGAGAAGGGTCATGGTGGTGCTACAATATCAATGGAGGAGACAAGCCCTTGTGTCTCACTTGATCTGAACATCTCCATTGATGATGATGATAGTGCTGAGAATCAATCAATAGATGACATTGGCCTTCTTGAATCTGTTGATAGACGGATTGTTTTCAAAATCCATGAGTCATTATGAAAAATTTCATGTTGGATCCTTTGTTCTTTTATGTTGTTTGAGTAGTTTAGTCTTTTTTAAGATTGTCAAATATAAAACTTTTAGGGCTAGAAGATGATAGAATTTTTGCGTCTTTTGTGTAAAATCACATTGTAAATTATTATCTTCATGCAATTCCTTTGTTCTTTTTTTTTTTTTTTTTTGCCCTTTTAATTTTCTTGTTGGCTTTTCAAGATTCTAACAGTTTAATTCCTGTCAATTAATGCATGGATTCAAGTGCAATTGTGCATGAAATGAAACTATATGGC
>CATIWK010182855.1:0-23515 GCA_949634005.1 Mallotus japonicus
AAAATATAATTACTTAAAAAAAAAGTAAATTTACTTAACATAATATATATATGAAATATTTTTTATCATTAACATGTATATAATCAACAAAAAAATAGAGTTTTTAAATAAAATTTTAAAAATTTACATTAATTATGAGAATAAAATAAATCTTACAAATAAAATTCACATATTCACAAATTTTTATTATTATTTTTTATTATTTTATCTCACATGTTTTATGCAAAAATATAGTTCATTTATAGAAAATACACAACAAAAGATTTAAAGTTGTGTTTATATTTTATTAATGAATTAGTTTACAAGAAAACACACTTACTTAACAATATATATATAAAATATTTTTATCATTAACATGTATATAATCAACAAAAAATGGAGTTTTTAAATGAAATTTTAAAATTTTACATTAATTATGACAATAAAATAAATTTTACAAATAAAATGTGCAAATTTACAATTTTTTATTAGTATATCTCAGATATTTTATGTAAAGATATAGTTTATTTACAGAAAAATAAGCTTACTTAACAAATATTTAAAGTTGTGTTTATAGTTTAATAATTAATTATTTACAACAAAACACACTTAATTAACAAAAAAATTGAATTCACTTAATAGAATATATACATATGAAATACTTTTATCATTAAAATGTACATTTTTTTTTGAACCCATTAAAATGTATATTATTAACTAATATTTTTGAAGTTTGTTCAAAAAAAAAAAAACTAATATTTTTGAAGAAATAACAAATAATCGAGTTTTAAATGAATTTTAAAGATTTACATTAGTTGTGATAATAAAATAAGTTTTACAAATAAAAACAAACAAATTCACAAAATGTTATTATCTTAACTCACAAATTTTGTAAAAATAAAGTTCGTTTACAGAAAAATACACTTACTTAATGAAAAAATAAATTTACTTTATGGAGTAGTACATATTAAATAATTTTATCACCATATATATATATATATATGAGTAAATAATATTTTTTAAAAATAACAAATATTGAAATGTTTTTTTACCCTTGATATATAATTAATTATAAAAAATTAAGTTATTTATCTTTTACGATTTTAAATGGAAATATTTAATTTAAAAAAACATTAATAACTTTACAAAAATTTATCTATTTATTTCACGTTTTCATAACTTTATATTTATTTTTCTTAAAGTGTCAGGATGTATAAAATTTTAATGTTACTTTAGTTATTTTAGTATCTCTAATCATTAGACAGTAACATGTTATTTCAAGTTAAAATCTATTTTAATATTTTATTTTTTATTTATAAATAAAATGTGTCATTTTTTTACTGGATTAAAGAATTAAAATACGTTACTTTGTTTTAAACAGGCTGAAAAAATATATGTATAAATTTGGAGAAATTCTTGGTAACTTTGTTTTTATTTTATTTTTAGGGATAAGTATAAATAAGTATTATGTGGTTTGAGCGTTTTAGCATTAGAGGTCTGTGATATTTTCTGTGACACTTCAATACCCTATGATTTCATATTTATAGCACTTAAGTAATAAAATTTGTTACAACTTCTGATTTCTCTCTTCTCAAGCATATGAAAATCAAAATTTTAATACAATTTGATAGAGGAGGGAAAAATAAGTTTATTTATGATAGTTTTAAGTGGTAATAATAACATTAAAAAATAAAAAATAAAAATAAATTTTCATATTTTTATTTTTTTAGAAAAAGATTATAAACAATATGAACAATGATACTGTTGTTAAATTTATATTAAAATTATGGGAATTTAATTAAAATTAAAAATTAAATTTTTTGGATGTTAAAAGTGAGAAAAATCATGAGTTGTAACAAATTTTATCACTCAAATGCTATAAATATGAAATGATAGGATATTAAAGTGTCATAAAAAAATCACGGACCCCTACTACTAAAATGCTTAAATCACATGATACTTATTTGTATTTATCCTTTATTTTTATCACAATTAGATAAAAGTATGTTGCATCGTGCAATAGTAATTATCAATAAAATAAAATTTAAAACCATAGAAATCACCATAAATTTGATTATACTAATTAATTAAATAATTAAAGAAAAACAAACCTAATACATTTCTCTGTACGGTGACGTATTGCTAACTCTGGTGGCTACTCTGACGAGTCCCAGCACAAAAGTGAAACCAAAAATACGAGGGAAGTCGGCCTCTTTTCTTCGCCACTAGCCAGCTTTTCCGGCCTCTGCTTTCGCCGTGTCGTGGTTGCGCAGTTGGTCGCATCTGCCGTTCAAGTCTTATAGAGGTGAGTTGAGTGTTCCGTTTCTCTTTGTAATTGTTCGTTACCTTAATTGCAAACATTCTTCTTCTTCTTCTTCAATAGATTCTTTTTTGTAGCCTTTTAGCTGTGTAATTTATACCGAAAATGCCGAAGACTAAAGCTTCCTCAAAGAAGCAGCAAAAACGTGGTATTGATTTCAAGGTGAGTAAACTAGTCGTGTATTCAAGATTTCATGACTTGTTAATATGAACACTTCATCCTCTTCTTCTTATTATTTTTTTTTTGTTTGGTTTGCTAGAAAATTAAGCGGAAGCTTGGAAGAAAATTGCCACCGCCTAAGAATGCTACAAACACTGAAATTAAATCCAAAGGTGAATGAATTTTTCCATAAGCTCTCACTTTTCACTTCATCATATTGAAATTTTCATGTTTCTTTAAGAAATCATAGTTGCCTGCTGAAAAAGGAAGAATATGTGTCATGTGATGTCTTCATAGTTGTCGTAGATTCACATAAATTCTTCTATAAAACTATGATCAAATCGAGTTAGTTCGAGTGGTTGCTTGTTAATATGTTAAAGAAGGATGCAACACCTTGGAATGGATCAGTAATTAGGTGTTCTTTTTTTATTGTTGCAATTGGCTTTTTGTGAAGTAATGGGATGGTTGACGTTTGTGTGTATGTGTCATGAGCAGCGATTATTCTTCCTGAGCAGAGTGTGGCCTCAGATAAAGCGGGTTTAGCTGTTAACAAGAAAGGCTTGACTTTGAAAGAGCTTCTTCAACAAAGTTCCCATCACAATGCAAAAGTTCGCAAAGGTATTTGCTCATTCACATATTACTGCATTTGTATTTGTGTGACAGGCCAATCTTAAGAGTTCAAGCTGTAAATAGGGCATCTGAACATATAATACTCTGTTTTTCCTAGTATTTTGGGGGAAAGCACTAAAAATATGTATTTCACTGCATACAGGCCTGTTAGGTGTTGAATGCAAACACTTCGGCCATTAGTTTTACAAACTTGCATTCATTGATTTTTAATCGGCAGCAACATTGATATTGACAATTTTTTTTTATCGTGTTCCTTTATAAAGATGCATTGATTGGTATGAAGGATTTATTCCTGAAGTATCCAGAAGAACTGAAAGTGCACAGATATGCAGTTATAGAAAAACTGAGGGAGCGCATCAGTGATGATGATAAAATGGTTCGGGAAACCCTTTATCAACTTCTTAAATCAGTAGTTTTACCTGGCTGTAAAGAGGTAATCCTACAATGTTTTTCTTTTAATACTTGAAACTCATAGTTGTTGTGGATGTCTAATTGGACGGCCTAAAATTTATGAGGACAGACTGGCTACAGACTGCATTTGATTGTTTTGTTAATGCTTATTTGGGTTTGTTTTGGGAAGCATACTGATAGAAAACCAATATAGTAGGACTCTGGTGCTGTCTGAGTCTGGGCATGACTCTGCATGACGACTAGTGTAATGCTTAAAATCTCATTCATGCTAAGAAAAGAAAACAATTTTCATGCATGGATCCTGAGAGTGTCCACCTCTGGTTGACATCTTGACAGTGCTGGATGATTCTGAGAATTAATCCAGCAATAATTTCAAAATGACAAAAGAACTATACCATGAAGGGCTCAAAGTCTAACCCATTAATTTTCTATATATTGTAATGAGTATTTTCCAACCCATTGATAGAAATTTTGTTGTTTAGTTATTTGCAGAATAGAATATTTAGATACTGCTCATTTCAGTGTTGGGTATCAGTTCTCTTTTGGAGATTGAATTTGCAAGGAGAGTTTAGACCATGTGACAAAAGAATGTATATCTTGCCTGTCAGTTTGATAAATGTGATGTGGCAGAATAAAGTGGTTTCTTTTTAGTTCTATATAGCTTATTCTTCAAAGTCAAAAGAGATGATATTTGATTTTGTACATTACAATCTTTTCTTGTGGTCCCAAGTCCACATTCTTAATGAGGCAGCCTATTATTATTTTTTGTCTACTCTATCATCTTTAATTTATCCTTTCATTTGACTGTGTTTTCTCTGCTCTGCTTGTTCAGGATAATCAAGTGCCTTTCATTTCTTTAATGATGCCCTACATTTTTAATGCAATGACACATTTAGCAGTTGAAGTTCGACTTACAGCTTTCAAGTTTTTTGATCTTGTTGTACGGCATCATCCACTCACGTTTTCCCTATATTCTGAAAAGGTATATTAATTTGAATCATGCTATTTAAATTTTGGAGTGCATCATTGATGCTTCATGTTTGAGAATCCATGTTTTTTGTATTTGTTTGTAATTTGTTTATTACTTATAATATTCCTGGCCAATGATGGAGGTTGTTGAGTGTTTTGAATCCAAATGTCAAGCTTCTATTCTATTTCTCTCATTTTGTTATAAAGGTACAGTACTAAGGGCATTATATTGTTGAAATTGATAAAAAGGCAATGATTAATTCTATACATGGAACAGAATTGCGTAATGAGCATATGCATTGTTCTTGTTGCTTGATGGACATCTTTCTCTTCCTTTAAACCTTCAGTGGATACTTGGCTTTTCTACATTAATGTTTACAGTATAGTACACCTAAAGCATTGTGTTTGTGCAGAAATTCTCGTTTATTTGTTAGAAAAAAAAGTGTACGTCCTCTTCTGCTGTCCACTTTGCGTGATGATCTTCAATTGATATAATATTTTAATTTTCCATACATTAACAGATTCTTCAAAATTATGGAGATATTCTGCGGAAGAACCCATTTTATTTGGAAGACAAGGGCAAGCTCAAGAATGTGCTTGCTGGTTTGGTCCGATGCTTGTCTTTGTTGCCATCAAATAAAACAGAATCTGATTCATTTGAGAAGGTGCTTTCTAGGAATTAAGTTCAAAACAAAAGTTTTATGCCTTTTGTCTTATTGAATTCCAATAATCTCTTCTTCATTTTGGTAGAAAGTCATTGGTCAAGAAATGTTGCATGCTTTTGAGCCTGACACACGTACAGAATCTACTGGTATTTTACTGATCACTTTTAAGTTATTTCTTTATGTTTCTGCAGGATTGCACGCTTAACAATTTCGTTATACTGTATTTGCATTCATTGCATAGTGTTATAGTAGAAATAAATTAATGCATCTGTTCCTTGCAATAATTCCAGCAATTGTACCATTTATGTATGTTCATTTTGACATTATTTCTAGTTCATTTAGCTGCTGCTTGTTTAGATTTGTTTGTCGTCTCATTTTCCATGGCTTTTGTTTATGAGTGATCTATTCTTATCTGATAATTCAAATGGACAGAAAGTTGCCTACATTCATAATATTGCGCTAACAATTCATTTGCTTTTGGTTATGTCATGCTCCAAATATTCAGGACAAATGTGACCAACTTTATGCTCTTTTTTTTTGTAGAGTTTTCTGTCATCTTCAATAAACTAAAGGACTTGCTTCCAATTTTAGTCAGTTGCTTCCAAGACTTCATTCCAGTTATTCATAGTATGCCACTGTTGGACTCACAGTCATTTGATTGCATGCTAAGCATACTTCGGAGCATTGACCTTGTAATTAGTTGTTTTGTTTACGAGACTGAAAGGGGTACTACAGAAACACAGCCTTCTTCGTGGGATCAAAATATCTTGTCTGTTTCATTGAAGAAATTATTAGCCATGTTTCCTCTCAATCCAGTGCATCACCTTTCAGAAAAGGTATGACCTTACTTTCATGTTTTCCTCTACCATTTTGTTATGTTGGGAAGAGTTGAAGGAGACATTTTTATTTTGGAGGAAAAAAAAGACTTGTTTAAATATACAAGGATAACTTTTTGCTACCGTGTTCAACTATTCTTCCAATTTTTTTTTCCCTTCTTTATCAACATATGAGAATAAGATAGGTGAGGTTTTAGTAAAAAATGAAAATTCATATCTTCACTTTCCATCGTCTTCAACTGAACAAATAGAAACATAATTTGTCCCTGCTTTTCTTGACTGCATGTTATCCTCCATTTCAAGCTTAACAAAGTTCTGTAATTGTTCTTGCTGTCATTTTAACTAACCTTTTGTTTCCAATTACTTGGCAGGATGATGACAGATATTTTACCTTGAACCTTACAATTGCTGAATCATTTTTGCACTTGAGCGATTGCATCTGCCCTCCTCCTAACTTACTACAGAACTTTCTTGTGTTCATAGAGTATGCACTGCTCGAAAAGGTGATGTTTCCACAGGTTTTGTCCCATATTTTTTAGGAAATGGCAGGGAACTTTCGTATTGGACCAATTAATTGGTAACACAATGGCATTTTGTGCCTTCATAAGTCAATTAATGTTTCTTTGGTTATAACTATAATAACTTGTACTGCGTGTCTTGCAGTAGACTAGTGAGATGTATTATGCGAGGATCTCATTTTAAATTTGGTACCGCGTATGTTGCATTATTGGTATTATGTTGATATTGGAATAGGCCTTTGGGAATAATCTCATGGTTGACTGGATAGGATGAGGAGGATTACTTTAGAAGTTTAAAATGTTCTGGCAATTTTTTCTGCAGATCTGCAGTGACACAAGGTCTTTCAGTTTAGCGAGAGAAAAGCAGATACATGCACTGATTCATTTTATCCCAAAACTTGTAGCACAAGTGACAGGCGATTGGAAATCTTGCCTTCTACAGGTTTGACCTTTTTTTTTTTTAAAAAAGCATTGCTGGATTTCAAGCCGACTCTTTTTGCTAATTGAATCTCCCTAGTTTTGGAGATTGTTAATTCTCCTTTTTGGTGGTGGTTGGTTAAATAATCTTGAGTTCTTCAGCAGCTGTTCGCTTGATAATGAGGATGTTAATTAATCAACTCTTAATTGCAGGCATTTACAAAGACATTCCTCGGTTGCAATCCGGAGTCTTCAGTAAAGATGGTTTGCCTTGCTGCAATTGAGGAAATACTTTTCTCCGTAAGCTCAACTTGTAACCCTTAAAGTGGCATCTTTCTTTCCCCCTTATGAGCTATTCTTATTACTTCCATCTTTGCCTGGCAATAATGCATTCTGTAAAATTATTAGGGAGAGAACATGCTATATCCGGATGTTTGTGATTTAGAAATTTTGGACCATCAAGTTACTTGGATCAGAGAGCTGCCTCTGCTGTTAATCCTCTTAGGTGATACACATGCTTCTTCTTCCCAGGTATGCAGACAAGTTAAACATGAAAATCCTGTCAATTTATCTTCACTGATATTCACATTATTGCTTTTAGTATAAATTGGTCTTCTGCAACTTGGCAAAACTTGGATAACTTCTTTTTCTTTGTGATCATCCTTGTAGATTGTGTTGCATCTTCTGCTTCGGCTGGGTCAGTGTTCTATGATGAACTCCTTACTGGCACTGGAATATGATAACATGCAATACTCACTGCAAAAATTCTTTAGCACTTGTGAAGATGGTTAGGGCTGATTGCTGATTTACTAACAATTTTGTGGTGGTTTTTACATGCCCATCTGAGTTTAATAAATGTTTACTTGTCACACCTTTTTCGGTTCAACAGGGAATTTGTGCTATGGTCCTTTTGTAAAGCTTCCAAGGGAATCTCAAGAACTCTCCCTGTCCTGTCTTTATTATTTCTCTCACTTGGATTCATTTTTGCTGAAGTCAATAGCTTCTTCTTGCCTTTGTGAGTATTAGTTATCCATGTTTTTCAGTGTTGCTTAGCTTGTTTTACTTTCTCTGCAACTGATGC
Organism: Mallotus japonicus; assembly: GCA_949634005.1. Taxonomy (NCBI): domain Eukaryota; kingdom Viridiplantae; phylum Streptophyta; class Magnoliopsida; order Malpighiales; family Euphorbiaceae; genus Mallotus; species Mallotus japonicus. The sequence continues at coordinate 7,986 of CATIWK010182855.1, forward strand.
TTTTTTACGTGGGAGGTACTAAATAGAATAACTGAATCAGCTTCATATTTTATAGTTGTGAATATTTGTATTTTTTGCTCACTTATGAAGCATAAATCTCTTTAGGATGCTGAAGTTCTCATTGTGTAGATGGTTGTGAACATTTGTATTTAAAATCATTTGAAAATTATAAAAAAGAAAATTTAACCTTTTGAATGCAATTACTCTTAGAAGTAGAAGACAGATATTTTTCCCATGACTAGGTTGTTAGTTATCTGTTTAGGATTTATCTAAAGTCTAAACTATGTGATACTGTTTTCCTGATTACATCTTGGTGTTGTATTTTTTATTACTGGTTTACAGTATGTTGTGAATGTTAAAGAAGGCATGATCTTGATAGAGGGGAAAACTATGCTTTTTCTGTAAAATGGCGTATATCTTCCTTTTTTTTTTTAATCTTGTTTCCCATATTCTTGCAGGCCCTGAATTGGACGCATCAATATTGTTTCGAATGATAGAGGTTTTGCATTCGGCATATAAAGCTGGCCATATTCAGATAATAGATCACGTTAGCTTCTTCATCACTTTGGTCTCCTGTTTCAAAGTTGTCCCAGGTAAAGAATAAGTTCTTCCATAGAAAGCAATATTGGTGAACGGTGCTTACTGATTTCTATTGGCAAATACATTCATGTCTGCAGAAAATTTCTTCCCTGCAATAGAGGAAGATGTGAAGACCTCGAGTCGTGGGACTTTTAAGTCGTTGGGTAGGGTCATGTGCTCATGTCTGTCAGAGATGGGTGATGATTCTCTAGTTTTTCTGATATTGGAGCAAATAATAATTGAGCAGATTGTAAGCTAAATGAATTTATAGTATTTTCTTCTTTCTCTTTATCCAAGATGTTACGTTGGGACTTTTGTTTTTAGAAACATTTGTTTTTATGGAAGAGAAATATATTTTGATTAGGCCTTGGAAATTTTCTTCCAACTATGATGCCTTATGTTGATGTCATTTTTTGTATTTCAGCTGCTAAGGCCACCTCTAGAAAATGCCTGTGCTTTGCTCAGAATGCTTGTTGTGCTAGACTGTAAACCCACAAGACTTTCTGAAGAAAGTATCATCACTTTAAGCAATTTCCTTCCAAGATATCTGATTGATGTTGTCCATGTAAGTCCTGATTTTTTTTTTTTTTGGGGTGCTCAATTCCCTTTTTTTTTTTCCCTTCTTTTGGAAGGCTTGCCTTTTTATTCAATGTTGTGGTATTCAGAACAATTCCTGTTCTCTTTAAAATGATCCCAGCAGTTAATTCTGCCTTTATTTTGATTAAACCTTGGTGTACCCAAATTTCTCATCTTTGAACTTTTTTGCTTGTCCTGTTGTCAGTTCAATGCACGTATCTGATTCAAGATGAATCTGTTCACTTTTTTTGCAGTATATTGCAGGAGAAGATGATGAGCCTACACGGCGCTATTATTTTCTTCCTTGCTTTTTCTTGTTTGATAGAAGTCACAAACTTCTAAACCTTGTGTTGAATGTGACAAGTTTATTGATAATTGATGGTAGTTCATTATCATCTGGTGATCATTCGCATTATACCACAGGCCATTCAAGCAGGATAAAGGCTATTGTTTCTGTCCTACTGCTGATGCACAAGGATTCAAAGATTAAGCAACTTTTTTCTTCATTAAGGGACGAGATTGACCTTATTTCACAAAACATACGCTCTTTACAGGTATAGCTCTAGTCAGGCATATTCATGCTTGTAAAGTTCACAGTTGCCAAGTGTATGTGATTTAAGTTCTAATTTGCATGATATTGCTTTCTTTTCACTGGCTTTTTCAGTCATCAGAGGAACGCAATCTGACCATTGGAGAAAGGCATAAAATGCAATATGCATTAGATCAACTAAAGACTATAACAAGTTCTTCACCTCAGGACATGCAAACAGCATAGTAGGATTTTTTTTTTCCATAATTCTTTTTTTAAAAAATCTCTTCTACTGGCTTGGCAATGGTGTGCATGCTGGCAATTTTGACTGCAAGTTCTGAATGGCATGCATGTTTACAATTTTGATGTATACATATATAGTCGATAGCTGCAAAGGAAAATGTTATTACATTTCTTGTTGTACACAGAGGAGAGCAATGGATGTAAAATTTATTGTCAGAACTTGGAAAAGTTTGAGTTCTATGTTCATCTCTCAGTCTCAGCAGTATGTATGTTTTAGTCATTCAAATTCTTTTGCATGTTCAGTGACTGAATCAAATTTCTTATTTTGAAGTGGAAATGTTTAGTTATTTATTTAAGATGAGGGAGGTTGCAAAATTTGAGGCATACTTCAAGCAGTAAGATTACTACTTTACTTTTAGGAGGGTAGGTCTTGAGTTTAAGTTTTATCCCTAACATTGCGAGACTCACTTTATGGTAGCTTACAAAATTAATTTATAAATTACTAAATTTTAACAGCGAACAACTAACGACTCTTTTTCACTTATAATGAGCTGTAAAAAAAAATCAGTTGTAATCTTGAATTGCCAACCATTTGATTATAAAAATTATGTCATCCCTTAATCAACTATTGATTAATTGTTGATTTCTTGAAAAACTCAATTTTAAGTTTTACCATTTCATTTATGATGTGCTGAAAAAAAAAAAGGTCGTGATTTCGAATTGCCAATCATTGAAATATAAAAATTATGTCATCTCTTAATTTAATCAGCTATAGCCTATAGATGGATTATTGATTTTCTGAAAGAACTCATTTAAAGATCATTATAGAAACAATAAGATTCTAGTCCACAATCCAGCTTCTTCTCATTAATCAATATTGTTAAGTATGATCATAATGTGAGGAATGTTTAATATTAATTATCTTTATGATTTTTTTAAAATTTTTTTCTAATCCAACAATGCTCATTTCCTATAAATTTAATTCCTATAAAAAATATTTTAAATTTGAAACATTTAAACAAAAATAGACTTTTAACTGTTTATAATTTTTTTCACTTTGCTACTCAATTATTTTACATGGAAATATTAATTTCAATTTTCGTTGTAATTTATCTATTTACTAAATATATTACTTTCTTTTTGGTTACTTATAATTATTGTCTAATGGTCTATCTCCTTTAAAAACATTAATTGATCAACAGTTCAATCCTTACCTTCTCCTTTTCGATTAACAAAAAATTATATGATAGTCTCATAATATAGTTTATCTTTAGCATAAAATATAGGAAACTTAATTTATTACTATTATTATTATTATTATTCGAGCGCAAATAAAAAGGCGGGAAATCAAAGTTTAGAGATACAAGTTTGGCGCAAAGGAAAAAAAAAATCATCTTTCTCCAGAAACCAAAGATCAAAGAAAAAATCAATCCAAGAAACCTCTCATTGATTAAATGCAATCGAAAATAAGTTCTTTCTTCAAAACTTCCTCTTCTTGCTCGACGCCATCTAGCCCAACAACTTCTCCACCCATTTTGGACGATGATTTGAATATCTGGGAGAACACTCGACACCAGTATCTCAATACTTACAAGCGAAGAACTCCAAAATTAGACAATGGGTACGGATTTTTTAAAAGTTAATGTTAGTTCTTGCCGTTTTTCCTTAATGGGCTTTGATTAGGAGGTTGTTTTCTTAAATGGGTTTGATTTATATGCTTCAATTTTGTTTTATTTTGTTTGGTTTCTGTTTGTTGAATTTTGGGTTTTATGGTTAGGAACAAGAGAGTTGAAGCAAATAAAGAGCAAGTAAATGATGTATGTACGAAACCCTTTTCAAAGGATACGTGTTTGAAACGAGAAGAGTCTGTGAAAGTGATGAACAAGAGGAAGAGAAGCTATGCACAGTTCCATTTAGATTTTGGTCAATCTGATTTCAATCTGCGGTCGTGTTCAGTATGTGGAGTTAAATATGCTCCAGGAGAAGAAGGAGATGAGAAAGAACATAAAATATTTCACAAGAATTATACTTGTGGAGTTCATTTCAAGGTATATTTCTTGATCCTTATTTGGCTACTTGTGTTTTTTTTTAAAAAAAATTTGGTTGTTATTGATTACTTGTCATGTGTATTTGTTGTAGGCTTCCCGGAACGAAAGAGTTGTTCATATGCCTTGCACTGAAGGTGGGCGTATTGTTTTAGTGTTAGATTTTGACCCTCCTGCTCAGAGAAATAAGGTTTCTACTTTTGGATTCTCGAATTGAATCTTTTTTTCTTTTTTCAAAGTCCATCTGTGTGATTCAATTTTCAGGTACCTAATATGCATGTGTCTTCAATGCATTAACCTGATTTGGACATGTTAATTGGGTTAGTACAATTTTTGGCAGGTACAGGAGGTTATAAAGATGATGGAAATTGAACTTGGAGGTGGATGGATTTTTCACAAGCTCTGCAAGGTAAAATCATTGCTTGAGGATTCTCAAATTACATGGTTCATAAATTTTTGATTCCTGTAATTTTTGGTATGCTTTGGATTAGAAAGTTACATGTTTGTAAATATACTGGCAAAACATAAGCTCTTCCCAGTTCTATTTGTGTTTTGGTAATTTTCTTTATGGCTTGCTCACATAGGTTATTATGGAATTTTGAGTTCTGATCCTTTTGCTTTTTTTTAAAAGTAGAATATTGTTATCTGATTGTTTTTCTTCTGCAATGTTTTTGTAGGTGTATCTGTTTCTCTCTTCTCAGAGAGTTGCTGGTTGTCTAGTTGCTGAACCAATAAAAGAAGCATTCAAAGTTCTTCCATGTTCAGTGGATGGAAGATCTGGCAGTGCCACTAAAAAGGATTCAAAATCAAGTTCAACCACTCTTCGGTTTGGGGAAATTATATTGCAGAGGGAAACCACGAAGAAAGCCCCCTCTATTGATTCTCGTGAGGTGTTAGACGGAAAATGCAATGGAGCTATTATCTGTGAAGAGGAAACTGCATTTGCAATCTGTGGCATTAGAGCAATATGGGTCACACCCTCTAATAGAAGGAAACGCATTGCCAGTCAGCTACTGGATGCTGTGAGGTAACATAGAGCTTCATAATGCTTTATTAATCGACCTCTAATTCATTGCTAGTTCTTAATCCATATGTTATTTCTAGCTGCTACTGATGGGAGCTAAAAGGAACTTGGTCATGTAAAATTGGTTCTATGGAGAGTAAACCTACATAAAGCTTGATGTCAATTGGTTTCGAATTTTAACTTCATTGGAGTACTATAAGCCATTGATAAAAATCCACTAATGGTCATGATTATTTTTCTTGAAAATTCCACCATCAGCTAATTGAAGCACGTATGAGCTTGTATGTTTCTCTTGTAAGTTATAATAGAGCAATTAGGACACAGTTTATGAGATTTGCAATTAATGGTCTTAAATTTCTGGACAATGGAGTGTATCTATTCACCTTGTAAGCAATCCTTTGGTTGAAGTGAGGAACTGTTTTTAGTTGCTTTTCTCTTGCAATTTGGTTTAACTTGAAGCTGCTTGCTCATTTCCTCTGGAATCTGAACTTCAGGAGAAGTTTTTGCCTGGGTTTTGCTCTTGAACAATCTCAACTAGCATTCTCCCCACCAACAGCTGCCGGAAAGGCATTGGCATCAAGTTACACTGGCACTTCATCATTCCTGGTGTACAAACCTAAAGCACTAGACAGTCAAATGCTACACTCCATCAAAGATTCAACTCTGACTTGATTCTCTGAAGAAATTTTCTGTGATAATGGTGTGATATTATGATGAAGAATGATGGAATTCATTTCAGTCCACAGGCGAGGTTCCATCATTGAAAGTTTGGATATCAACTCAATTATTAAAAGAAATTGGTGCTTCTGACCGCACGATCTCGATCTGTTGACTGCTGTGTGTTATGTCTGAGTGAGCTGTCGCAGTGCTCGGGTCAGACATGATTTGCCGCATGCTCACTTCCACTGTTGACTAGATGTTGTATGATAATGATTTTTCCCTTCTGCTCCCTTGTACCAGAGCCATCCATGCTAGAAATGTCAGCTTTGACACAAATATGACAAACATTTGATATTAGAATGTTAGAATTTATAGTGATGAAACGATGTCAAGGCCTTTCTCGTTCTGCAAGTATTATAGTCAAGTTAAGATACATGACTTTGGAGAAGACTGCCAACATAACAACAGAAAAATTTTGAACCCATAAATTTCCCAATAATCTTTTTTCTTTATATGACCGATTTGATAGAACTGCAACTCATAAAGTACATTGAAAGAGGTCATGCTGAAGATTGTTATTTATCAATTTGAATAATTTTAGGACAAAACTTGGCACCATACGTAGGCTCCATAAACTCAGTGATGCTACCCTAGTTAACAGTTCAGGCTATTTGATGCTGGAGTTGGCTCCATACATGCAAAGTTTGGCACTAGTTTCATTTTGTGCAGAACAATTTCCTTCATCTGCATCTGCCTGGAGATAAGGACCAAACAACTCCATAACCTGTTCATAGATAGGCTTCTTGAAATCCACGGCCTGCATGATTCAACACAATAAACATCAGTCCCAACAAACATACTTTCAATTGAATATTTTATGCTGCAAGTTTTACTCACAAGCTCTACCACCCTTTCAGGTAACATCCATGACCAATGCTTGAATTCTGGCTTTTCAGATCCATCTCCCAAAAGGTTGATCTCCTCCTCCTTCCCAGTAAACTTAAAAAGGAACCTGTTTTTGTGAAAACTTCAATCATGAAGAAAAAAGTGACTAGAGAAGCAGGATCAACTGCACATTGAAGTAGAATGCACGCAGAACCAACTTTACCGTTGTCGGAAAATGACAAATACAATATGTACATTTTACTGATAAGCAATCAATTTGAAAAGCTGAAGATACAAAATCCTGCTAGATAATTTAGCATTAGCAAAGGACCATTAACTACAAGAGCTTGAATTGATATCAGGTATGACAATAAATAACATTATGACAGTCAAGACAGTCAGCACCAACACACTTCCAATTGTTTCTAAGAGATGGCATGCTTACCACTTCTGCGCTTGACCTTTATAATTCGTACCCCATCGCTTGTTAAGTCTGTGACGAATTTGAATGGGGAAATCATATGTCATCCAATATGGAGCCTGCACATCCAAATTTACAATCAATGCAGTAATACATGCAGCAAAACATCCCTTTTCATCCTCCAACATGTAATGCATAACTTTAAACAATGTAATGCATGTTAAATAATTAACAATTTACTAACACAACCAAAAAAGAAATCTCTTACCTCCGCTAGAAATTCAGCGGAAGTAACCCCTGTTTCTTCCCTCAATTCTCTCATTGCTGCATGTCTAAGGTCCTCACCTTCAACAGCACCACCCTGAAACAACACAAGCAACAAAGAAAATGTAATACTGAATACTGCAATAACCAAGCAGCAGCCATAAATAATCAAAACACACACACACACAGGGATAAAACATCAAACTCAAATTAACAAGCAAAACAGTCAATCATGAAACAGCTCAAATTCAATTCTTCAAAACATTACTCTGATAAAATTTCCCATCAATTCAATTCAGAAACAAGCTAAATGACTCAATTCCTCAAAGCATTTCTCCGTTTTTGTTAGAAATGAAGCTGAAAACAAGATAAAAAGTAAACAAAGAACAAAACCCAGAAAAGAAACAAATCTAACCTGAGGCATTTGCCATGTATCTGGTATATTAATCCTTGAAGCTGCAAAAATCTACAAAATGAACCCACAAAATTAACAACCCAGATGACAATTACCCTTAATTAGCACTTCAAAAACACAATTAAAATCCAGAAACACAAAAAGCTTAAACCTTTTTAGACGGATTAACCAAACAAATCCCAACGTTCTTTCTATAGCCTCGAGGAGGCGTTTCCATTGATAACACAGTCAAAGATGACGATACAGACACTTTCCATGGTTTATTCCTCAGAGACACCAATGGCACACCCGAAAATTCAACAATCTTTGAAGGGTAATTTCGTCCTGTGAACCGATAAACTTGGAGATTTCCAGGAAACTCACACGATCCCATGTCATACCCTTCGACACGTCGTTTCACGGATTTTTTTTTTTTTTTGTAACTGAAGCTTGGTCCCCAAGTCTTTGAAACAAAAAAATCATTTATTCTGTTGTTATTTATTTCTTTCTATTCCTAAAATACCCTCACCGCCTTACTTTATTTACCTCCTTATCCCTCCCTTCCTAAAACCCGCCATTTATATATATTATAGATTTGTACATTCATTAAACCTGTTTCTTGTTTCCTCCGTTTTCTGTTGTTGATCAAAATCCTCATTCTTGATTCGAAAACCCTAAATTTGTAACCTGATTTATTGATTCTTGATCTTACGATGTCATTCCCGGTGGTATTTTTCGACGGCGAGCAAGAAACTAGCCTTGGAAACATTACGGTTTCTCCTTCTTTGAATTTCAAGATTTTTCAATCGATTATCAGTGAGAAATTGGTGCTTTCTCCTCAGCAGTTCTCTATTTTTCTTTCTAACCGTAAAAACCATGGCTTAAGAATTCCGGTTACCGCAAAGATTGATTTCTCTGCTATTTCTCGTGAAAAAGATTGTCTCTTTCTTGTTGTGCTTAAACGATCGAAACGTGATAGGAGACGAAAATCTCGGGAGATTATCTCTGCTGCTGATATTTTGCAGAGCCGATATGAAGCACCACCGGCGAATATGATGCTTTTGAGACGTGATGGTAACAGTGTTGCTATCAATGTTGGTTTTGATCGGTCCGGGTATGAAAGGCGGGTCAAGGAGCTGCAGATGGAGAAAGAAAGGTACTTAATGAATATGGGTTTGGGTATGGGTATGGGTTATAGTTCGGGTTTTGAAGGATTGAACTTGGGTCAAGAAAGAGTTAACACAACAGTAGTGTGTGAAGAGTGCTTGAGAGCTAAAGAAATGGGTGTGGAAGTCGGGTTTCATTGGTGTGTTTATGATACTGTTACTTTTGGGTTCAAGTCACCTGCTGGTCCGATTGCCCGACCCCCTAAAGTATCCGGCTGAGGATTTTTATTTTTTTGGTGAATAGAGGTGATATGGTATGGTGTGGCATGGTATAGGGTAAGGAATAGGATGATGATGATGATGATGACTTGTGATTAAGTTAGGATTATAGAGAGTAGTAGGAGTAAGTTGGCATTTAAGGGCAAAACACATTTTGTGCTTCTTCTAAGGAAGGAGAAGAGGGTTATGTTTTGGTTGATACAAGGGGCTTTTTGGCAAAATGGAGAGGGTGAGTTGGTTTTTTTTTTTGGGGGGTGGGGTGTCTAAATGAAGGGAAAAGAGAGTGGGAATGGTAAATGGAATAAATCAAAATAATTGGGTTAGGTGCCTTCTTTTCATCGGTTAAGGTTTCAAGGGTTTTAAGGATATGAGAATGAGAGCATCAAAGTAGGTGTCCAAATTGGAATTTTTAGGGGCATAATTTGTGCTTTTGATTGGAATGAGAAGAACTTTTTTCTATTTTTTTTTTGGGCCCTTTCTAATTGGGTTTGTGAAGTTTTAGTTAGCTTCTTTAATTTGTATTTCCAATGGTAAAGTTGCATTCAAATTAATAAAAAAAAAAAAAAAATCATTGGATGCCCCTTTTTTTTCTCCTCCTTATCTTCAATTGATTCATTTGTGTGTGTAAGATAGAGAGTAGTTTTTGCCTTGCTTGATACGTGGAAGAAATTCTTTTGATGTTGTAATTAATTTTTAAGTCCCATCATTCTTTTTTTTACCTTAAATTCAATGGGAAAGATGAACAACAACGAGGATTCAAAATCTTGAATTTGATATTCCATTGTGTCTGTGATGGAAGGTGGCCAAGCTTTCGTCCGCAGGTTGTTTATCACCGTAACTTTATTTTTAATTTTAAAAGGTCCCAACTCTCATTTCTTTATGGTGTTGAAAATTTTTTTTTTTCGAATAATGAAAATTAACTTTTTGAGTAAAAAAAAAAATCTAATTGCAATTTAATCATAACTTTTGTACAAGGGCAATGAAGTTAAATCAATAAATGCAATACAAATCATAAATTCTAGGTTAATTTGATTTTAGCTTTTAATTTTTACAAAAAAATAAATTTTATTTTGTGTTCTTTTATGGATTGCTTTCTTACCATATTATATATATATATATATATATATATATGTATGTGTGTGTGCGTGGGGAGGGGGGACGAATTTAATTCAAATGAGAGAAATATGAAAGAGAATAAAAATTAACAATATAAGAAAAAAAAAGTGAAAATACATAATTTTGCCTCTAAATTTTGTTCAATTAATCTTATTATTTCTGAATTTTTACTTTAACTTGATATATAATAGGCGCGCCAATTTTTGTTTTGGATTTATTTTATTTTTTTAATACAAAATATTTTAAAAATAACCACAAAAATGCTATCAGCTGCTTTGAAACACAAAAAAAAAATTAATATAACAATTTAGGTTAAATTTTTATTATATGTCAACATTTTTCATCTCTATTGTTCCTTTAAAAAAAAACAATTCTGAAGTTAAAGTTGTAACACGTTGAAAAAAAAAACAAAGCAAAAAGTTAAAAAAAAAAAAGGTAAATTGTACAATAAGTTAAGGTGTATTCTAGAGTTACTTTGATTTTTACAAAGAAAAATGTATTTTGTTAATAACCACCATTGGATAAAAAAATACACTTTCATCTAATTGTGAATAAAAGTAAGTAAAAATCAAAATAATTTTAGAATTTCCCATAAGTTAAAATAATCGAGCTCAGATGAGTTAATTTTATATTATTATAATTATTTACAAGTTATAATTTCATATAGAGATTTAATTTGAATTGAGTCAAATTAAAATATTATCAAACTCGAATTTGAATTCTAATTGTAAATTTGAAATTTTATACTTAATTTGAGTTTTTTTAAGGAAAAATTACAAATTTGGTGTCTCAACTTTTGTGGTTTTTCTATTTGAGTATCTGAACCTTTTTTTTTTTTGCAATCAAGTGTCTAAACTTTAGAAAAGCATACCAATGTAGTGTCTCTGACTGATTTAATGTTGACTGGGTGGTTAGTCAGATCAAACAGAACCTACTTTTATCCTAATCATTAACCATATCATTTGTCACATGTGTTGCATTATTTAAAGGACAAAATTACCCTTATTCAGTCACCCTCCATGTCTGCGGCGGAAGTTAATGTTGAAGTTATTTTTGTTAATTCATAATCTTTAATAAGGTTAATTTTGTTATTTAAATAATGCAATATATGTGGTACACGACATGACCAATAACTGAAATAAAAGTGGATCGTATTTGATTTGAGTCAGCACCCAGTCAACATTAAATCTGCCGGAGACACTATGTTGGTGTGTTTTTTTAAAGTTCAAACACTTGATTGCAAAAAAAAAAAAAAAGTTCAAACACTCAAATAAAAAAATCACAAAAGTTAAGACACCAAATTTGTAATTTTTCCTTTTTTTAATCTAAATTCAACTTGATTAAATAATTTTTATTTTTAAATATCTATATAATTATACTAAAATAAAATTATTTCCACTTGACCTTGAAAAATATTAGGTGATGAGTTGTGCAAACTAAAAGATATTTAAAATTTTGATAAGTTCCTAATTTAGTTGTATAATAGTTAGATTAAAGTAATTATACCTAAGAATTAAGAAAAAATTAGAAAATCATTAACGAAAACTAGAGAATCTTAGAGAATTTAATTGCATTAATAATTTTTATTAATGATTGAGTTGTTGTTGGAATTCCTCGTAGGGGTATGCACGGTTCGAGTCGGTCCGGAGATTTCAAATTCTCTGGACCAGTCCCAAAATGTATGAGATTTAAAAATTAAGACTCCGAAATTGCTCCAAATTTTCGGTTCGGTTCTATTCATAGATTAAAATTTTCGGTTCAATTCGGTTATTCTTCAAATTAAAATTTTCGGATCAAACCGGTTCAGAGATCGGTTCTTCTCCAATTTAAAAAATAAATAAATATAAATTTCAAATTAAACTACGAACCATTTTATAATTTTATTATAAAATTAAATGATTTTTTATAGTTTTATTTACCATTATTTTTTACTCTCAAAATTTTATTAAAAATTTTATAATACACTCTAATATATCATACAATTACAATATTTTTATGAAAATTTTATATAAATAATATATATCATAAAATAATAATAACAACACCACAACTATTAAAAAAGTATATTATATTACAATTTTATTATTGAAGGTGAATTTAAATTTTTCAAAATAAATTGTACTATAATTCTCTAAAATGCTATTTACCAATTTAATATTTATTTTTGTGATTTACCATAATTTGATTGATGAGTGAAATTTTTTATATCAAATAATTAAAATGACATTATTTTAAATTACACGTTAAATTAGTACGTCCAATATTAATAAATTGAATATAATTATTGCAAAAATCTTTATAATATAATGTTAATTTTTATAATATACATGTATATAACTCTAATTCTATTAAATTATCGGTTCTAGTTCCGGTTCTTCGGTTCGGTACAATTCGGAGTAGTTCGGGACGAATCTCGATTCGGAGATTTCAAATTCTCCGGACCCGTCCCAATAAAAACTTTCAGGACGGTTCAGTTCGGAGAAAGTCAAATGGTCAACGGAGATTTTTGGTTCGGTTTTTCGGGACAATTCGGGTTCTTCAAGACCCATGCTCAGCCCTAGTTGCAATGTTATATTTATAAATAGAAATACAAAAGATAAATATAGATTAATTTTTTTTCAAATTTGATAACTAAAAGAATAAATTTAGTATTTAGTAATAATAAAATAAAAAAGAAAACATAATGTAAAAATATATAAAATTTGGTTTGCTATATATATACATATATATATATATATATATGTACACACACATATACACATTTTTTAGTTTACTAAAAGAATAAATTTAGTATTTAGTAGTAAAATAAAAAAGAAAACATAATGTAAAAATATATAAAATTTGCTTTGCTATTAATATGTTGGATTTAAAATTAAAATGGGTAATATTTATCATGTGCAATATATAAATTTTTACTTATAAAATAAAATAAATTATTTTTTTTATTTGTAAAAGTACAATTGAAATAAAAATAAATTATAAATTAATTTTTAATTGCTTCCATAAAATATATTTTTCTTCATAATAATATGAATCTATTATTTATTTTAGTTATTTTTTTGAATTTTAGAGTTCTAAAAATATCAAGTTTAAATGAACATTTTAATTAATATAATTGTAGGCGGCGGGGTTTAGCGCGCGCCCAAGTGTTGGCGACCACGGCACTGTGCGGGCTTAAGGCCCACTAGGAGATACGAGTTAGGTCTAGGTCTAATCGGAGATGGAGTTGCCATCCGGGTGAAAACCGGGATACACTTGTAAGACAACTGGATTCTACGAAGGTTCTCAGAAGCCGTCATCAGAGAACGGGTTCGGAAACTGGATATGAGCATTTGAATGCTCACCCGACCTTACGATCGGCCTCCGCTTATGTTCGTAATTTATTACCCTTAATTATTCGATTATTCCTTTATTAACATGCGAATATTGATTGCCTTCAAGCAATGGATCAAATTTTACATTAAGTTCGAGTTTGCACATTAATCTCATTTCATGTGTCTACGTCCCGATAATTAACAAAAATCATAGTTTACAATTATACATTCCGAATACATGGGGAGAAGGATTAGGGATTACAACGACTTTGCTTCAAATAAACAACAAATAAACTGAAAATAAACAATAATATACAGATAATATACGAAAAGTAAACCAGAAATATACAGAAAGTAAACCGCCGCAAAACCACTCAAGAACTACTTAACATAATTACACACTCAGTGGTTTGCAACCACTCTTAAGAATTCCTGCAGAACAAATGGTCACCTTTTCCCACAAGTCTGGAATTTGGTTGATTAGCTCAAATTCAATAAGATACTAATCACAACTCAAGTATAGACAAATTTATAAACAAACATAACACTTTCACTAAGATGATGCAACATTAGTGTAACTATGTGCAGGAAAGCAATATAACCACATGAATTATAAATTAAAGGCACACAAAAGTCATGCAGAAAGGAAAACAGGGCGTCGTTCTCCCTGTTGGAGTGGCGATCACCACCTGGCCTTTTGGCCAAGTGGCGATCGCCTGCTAATCAAGAGGCGATCGCCTCTTAAGGAGGCGGTCGCCTCCTCAACAGGTCGAGAAAGACTCTTTACCCAATAAAAATGCTTCTACCCTAAGCAAGCTATTCAGGCATAAACCCAGGACTAAGAACTACCCCAAGACTTCAATATATCACATCAACATCATGGCATTTCACATAGGATCTACATTCAAAGCATAAATCAACAAAAACTAAGAAATAAGCAAACACAACTTAAAACTCTAGAACAGGAAGAACAAGGAAGAGTAGTTACTGAAATAGGAGCTTTTCCAAAGTAATTTGCCCTCAGAGATTGATTGGTGAGCTTGATCTACACTCACATGTAAGAAAGAGCCTTCTTCCTCCTTAAGAAATAGACTTTCTAAGCTTGTTCTTCTCTTTTCTCTTTTATAAACGTTTTTTCTTCTTCCTTTCAGAGCTTTTCTCTCTGTCTTTTTCTTATCTTTTCTTTGCTAATGGTTGATAAACCCCTTTCTCTCTTCTCTCTTCCCTTTTTAATCCCCCAAGGTCACCTAACCTCTCCCATCACCTCCCCACCTTTTTCCCTTCCCTAAGTCCCCTCTAATCCACTCATTTTCTCTCAAAAACTGGAATTTTGCGTGCTGGAGCAGAGGGTGAGGCGTGGGCCCACCATTTCTGCTATTTGCATGCTGCATTTAATGCAACATGCAAGTGGCGGTCGCCTCTTTGCCAAGAGGCGACGCCTCCTTGGCCTAGGCCAGCAACGGGCCAAATGGGAAGGGGCTTGGACTGGGCTTGGGCAAGCTGGGCTTCCTAAATTCACTTTTAAGGAGTTTCAGGCCTTTTTCTTGCATTCAAATCTCGTTCTCATCATCGGGTTTTGTTGCGGGCCGGCCAAACTGAAAATTCACAGTCCGTCCCCTATCACAGGCCGACTGAACCGGGTGTCTACAATAATGCATTCAAAAAAATGATTTGATGAAAATTTAAATCTATTGACTGAAATTAAATCATTTAAATACATTGTAGGGTTATTTTTGTTATTAAATAAAAGATGCATGTCCTTTTTTATCCAATGAAGTTTTCCTTCTATTCTTACTTTAATATATAATATAATATAATATAAATAAACATATGGGAAAAAAAAATCATTGGATTGGAATCCCAATAAACAAAAAAATAAAATAAAACTCTATAAAAGTCATTGCGATTTGTAATTTAACTCTTGTGCAAAATATAAATTTTTACTTACAAAATGAAATAAATTAATTTTTTAATTTATAAAAGTACAATTGAAATAAACATATATTATGAATTAATTTATATTTTCCTCCATAAAATATGTTTTTCATCCTAATAATATGAATCTATTATTTATTTTAGTTATTTTGTTGAATTT
>CATIWK010182877.1:0-11739 GCA_949634005.1 Mallotus japonicus
TTCAACTGAGAGCTTGTCCCGGAAAAACTTCCACCTTGAGCAATCACACACCTTTATGCATGTATTGCATATCTACATCGACCAAGTAGTTTGGCCTTCAATGGCAGATCTTTGAACAAAGAAAAATAACTGCACAACAACAACAACAACAACAACAACAACAACTTCATCATTTTTTTTTGTCAACACAACAACGTCATCATCGTGAAAATCTACATATTACAATCAATTCCAATCATTTTTTTATATTAAAACAAGTGCAAAAGATAAGAAATTGACGCTTTAAATAGCATTTTTCCAAAAAAAAAAAAGCTAGAAACAGCCTTCAAAAGCTCTAGTATTTAGCTCTGATCAAATCCAATCTACTCAACTGGAAGTAGATTTTGCTTAGTAAATTGTGCTCATGTTTGGTGCAATCTCTGTAGCTTTGACCTTCTACTAGAGAATGAAAATGCTAGAAACCGCTAGGTATACTGCCTTGGTTGAAGGAAACCATAAGAAGGCTGTTGCAGACATGGCGAAGGTGCTTGAACATGACTTTCATATTGAACAAGTGGGAGGTTCCAAGGCTCCTGCTACTAATAATCCTGTAGCTTCGTATAAGCTATTCTCTACTGAGTTCCTTAGGAGACATGGGATCCACTTTCTAGGTGCAACTAGTACCTGGTTCTTATTGGATATTGCCTTCAATAGTCTGCAATTGGCCCAAAAAGATACTTACCCAGCAAGTGGACTCATAAATAAGGCCATCACCATGAATGCATTAGAAGGAATGTACTACCTCTCCAAAGCAATGACCATTATTGCACTAGTTGCCACTGTTCCTTGTTCATGGTGTTCTTGATCAATGAGATCGAAAGTTACATAATCCAACTGGGTGGCTTCCTCCTCATGTCCATTTGCATGGTGATTTTGGGAATTCAGTCTGGAAGTATGAGAGGAGAGAAAACAAAGTGTGGCCCAAATTCAAAAAACGAATTCTGCGATGGGAAATGAAGGTTCTAAATCTATTTCTTTCTATAGGAATCAATCAAAGTTCCATGAAGAAAACTACCTGATACATGACAGAATATCTTTATGTGTGTAGGTATATATATATATATATATAGAGAGAGAGAGAGAGAGAGTGAGAGTGAGCTAAGGGGGAGATTTGCAGGGAGCGAGTAGAGCATATGTGCTCCCAAAGAAAGATGATGATGGTGGATATATCAATGGAGGTTGGAAAAGATGATTATAGGGCCACGTCAACAACTCCATTGCTTTTTTTTTTTTTTTTTTTTTTTTTTTTAGAAAAAGGGTCATGTTAGATTGAACAAACAGAATCCAGAGTTGCCATCAAATGAGGGGCTTAAACTCCTAAAAAACTTGATTTTGTGATTTTTTGGTTCAAAAAAAAAAGTTAAGGGCAAATCCACTCCTCGGAGTAAACATTAGGGGCATAGATTCACCTTTACCCTTAATTTTATTTAATGAGTTATTTTTAATAAAAATAATAAAATTATTTAGTTATTAATAAATTTTTATTTAACATGTACTATTATCAGAATCATTTATAATACTAATAAATTGTTTATTATAAATAAATTAGTATATGGAAAAGTATGTTAATCATATTTTTAATATATGTAAAAACTAAAATAGATTTATAGTTGTCGGCGCACCTTGGCCTAATAGCAAAGTTTTCACTGATATGTATGGGATTTGGGTCCGAGTCGCACCCTTCTCCCTACCTCCAATGTATACTAGGCGAAAAAAAAAAAAAAAATTTATAGTTCAACGGAAAGAGAAAATATAATATATTTTCTAATCTTAAATAATTCAATTAATATCTTAAGGTAAAATGATCAAATTTATCTCAAACTTTGATCCAATTTTCAAAGTTATATCAATTTAGCTATTCAATTTTGTAAATTTTATCAATTCTATCTTATTTTAATTTAAGGATCTAAATATATTTTAAAAAATACTTTTAAATCCTTATAAAACAAATTTATTTATTAAAATCATTTTCTCTTATTTTTAACAAAAATTAAAATGTAAAAGAATATTTTTAAATGTTAATACTACTTTCAAAAAAACCTCAGAAATTAATTTTGAAATATTTTCGTAAAATAGTATGAAAGTTTTCATATTTTAATTTTTCTAAAACTCATTTCTTGACTTTCAATTATGTTATTTAAAAATTTTCTAATAAAGATTGAACACAAAAAATAGTGTGAAATAAATAAAAAAGAGAGAATTAGAAATGTTAAGAATATCAATCAACAATAATAAAAAATTATTTTTTTGAAAAATTAAAAAAATAAAATATTGCAATGCAAAAAACACAACTTATAAATCGGTTATTATATACTCTAATATTAATAAGAATAAAAATATAAAAAAAAATCTTTTTAAACTATCATTATAAAAAATAATGAAAAATTTAAAAAGTTTTTGTTTTTTAAATGATCAAATTTTCTTTATATTTTTATTCAATGTTTTCAATATTTCTAATGCTCTCTTTCTTCTTCTTTTTTTTCCATATTTTTTTTTAATGTTTCATCTCTATTAAAATTTTTTTGAATAATATAGTTGAAAATTGAAAAATAAATAAAAAAATATGGGGGTTTTGAATAAAATAATATGAAAAATTTAAATTTTTTCAAAACTAATTTTTTGAAATTATTTTGAAAGTGATAAGATTAACATTTGAATTTTTTATTTTTTTTTTGGTTAAGATTCAAACTACTCAACTTTCAATAAATATTGCTTTAGCTTATATAAATTGAGTAATAAATATTACACTAACTTAGATGTATGCTGATATTTTTAATAATTTTTTTTAAACAATTAGATCAGGGGTTAAATCCCAACATCGCAATAGGGAGAGAGGAGGAATGGGAGTTCATTCATGCTTTTCTCAATAAAATGTCCACATCTTTTGCCACTTGAACTATTCATGGGAGACTAATAATATTTTTTTTTTGAACTATAATAATTGACACCTTATAATTTAGTACATCTATAGGGTGGCTAAATTCATTTCTCAGCATACAAATTAAGTAACATTTGCAACAGTAGCATCAATTTAAAAGACAAAATAACAGAAAAAAAAAAGAAAAAAAACTATTGGACATAGAGATCATAAAGAAAATAACAAAGAAAAATAGAAACTAACTACTATGTTTAGAGGTTTACAAACATCCAATTAATTAGTTATTTTTAGGAGGGTGATGCCTAGGAGCATGGTAATCAGCATTGAATGCTACAAAACCAGTTGCTGCTGCCTCATTATTCATCTTTTTATTAGGAAAATGACTAATACTCCTCATTTCTCCTCCATTGATAGTCTCTACTTTATTCTTCTTCTTCTTCTCTTTTCCTTTGTTGCCAGATTGTCTGCCCATTACTTTATTTTCACTTGAAATATTCTTTGTTTCTTCTCCAGATGTTGCTTCAGCATTTCTTTTATTTTCTATTCCTGTAATCATGTTGTTCTGAAACATTTTTCTTCCTCTTATTTCATTGTCAGTGCTGACTTTTCTTTCAAACATGTCAGTTATTAGTTCCTCCTAAAAATATGAAATTAACGTCACATGCAAAATTAATAAAAAAATTATAATAAAAATATACAAATTAATTAATTATAGCCATTGAATTCTATATTATGATATGACCACATGCTTAAATGTATGGAAAATTTTTATCTATTACGAATGTATGGTGTTTAGCAATTAGATTTATAATATATATATTCAGTTGAAAAAACAATTAGAGTAGGTAACTGTTGAATGTAATATTTTAAGTGTAAGTAAATTCTCTTTAAATATATAATATGAATAATAAAATCAAATATTATAAAGTTGTAAATTAAAAAAATAATTTTTGGACGTTTTTATTGAGTTTTAAACTGCTTACTTTACAACTCAAAAAATTATTGTAATATCATTGAGCTTGAGCTTGCATTGATGATAAATGGATAAAGAAAATATACAGACAAACAAACACATTAAAAAAAAAAAAAAAGCAAATTACCTTTTCATCAGTTGAGAAGAAGTCTTCTTCATCTGCATTATCAAGGGAAGTTTCAATAGAGGAAGAAAAACAAGCGTAACATGCAAAAAAAAATGCCACAGGAAATCAAATGACTGAAACAAAAACAGAAAATAAAAGGCATCATGTATATGGGTTGTATATATTATGTACATATACATTTCTGCGCTAGGCCAAAGCCCTCACAGGCATTGTGGGGACTGGGGAACAGACGCCCCTATAGCTCCCCACCCCTCTCTACCCACCAATTAAAAAAAAAAAAAAATTATGTACATGCATACCTTGAAGGTCATGTGCATCAGCAGCAATACTAAACACAAGTACCAGAAGCAATAATAAGCAAATAGTTAGCCTCAAAGTCACAGCAATGGCAGCCATATCAGTATTATCAGTACTCCTTCTGAGCATGACAGAAGAAAAAA
Source organism: Mallotus japonicus (assembly GCA_949634005.1). NCBI lineage: Eukaryota > Viridiplantae > Streptophyta > Magnoliopsida > Malpighiales > Euphorbiaceae > Mallotus > Mallotus japonicus. The sequence goes on from CATIWK010182877.1 coordinate 4,458, forward strand.
AGAGAAATACATGGAAGCAAGGCCAGGGACTAAAGATTTATAGAGTCAAATATAATAATAGGCATTTGAAGCCTCTAAATACCGAGGTCAAAGCTAGTTAAAGACAATGGTCCCCAACATTCGTTTTCCCATATTGTTGATTACATAATAATCACAATTTTTTTATTTAATTAAGTCATTAATCTTAGTAAACAAATCTTTATATTATCATATAACAGATTGGTTATTGCATGAACATTCGAGCCATCACATGTGTCTATCAAACCGCGGAATGCGAAAATCTCAAAGCATTTTATGGATCACAATATAATGATTAATTAATATATAATACCATAGTTGTTTTTAGTTCATAGTGATTAAAAAAAATATTATTTTCTGCCAAGATACATATCGTTAGAGGAAAAGCACATTGGCGAGTGAACCTAAGAGGGATGCACTATCAGGCTAGCTCGATGGCAAGCATTGTTGAGTAACGTGGAATGGAAGGTACGTGTGTTTTGCGCCTGTCTACCGCCATTCAATCTACGAGACGCACCGTCGGATTGGCAACTTTTTCTATGTGGGCTTTGTATTGTTAATACCAATAGTAGTTGTTTGTTTGAGTTCGGGTTTGCTAGTGCAAGCTACGATTACGAACATGAATGAGTTAAATTAATAATTTTATATATAATATAACATGAAAATATCTAATTTATTTAAACATTAACATATATACAAATAAATTAAAAATATAAAATAGGTCATCAAATTCAATTATAATTGTAGATTTATTAATACAGGTCGGCCAGTTTTTTTTTTTTTTTTTTGAAAAAAATTTCAATCACTTACAGAATTTCTTGGACAATAAATATTTTGAGCCAATATGCTGCACTAGAAGGTAAAGTGAATTTCACTTGAAGTTCAAAATACATCAAACTCCAACCAAGCATGGGAGAGCATAATTACAAAACACAAAAGAGAGAAATGTATAATCTTTTAAATCTATCCAAACTAATAATATGTATTTAAAAAATAAAAAATAAAAAGAAAAACAAATAAAGAGAACAATTACTGATAAAAAATGATGGGTCCTCTAAAATTGAGATTTAAAAGAGATTTGAGTAGTCAAGTCTTGTAGAGTAAGAGGGAGAAAAATTTTGAATAATATATAGATGTTCAAAAGATTGATAATTTAGTTATTTTAAAAATAATGAAGAATTTGATTATATATATATATATATATATATATATATATTAGGTGGAGATTATCAAATCTCAATCCTACCATACAATTACAATGACATATATTGACATGAAAAAATTTAGGGCAAATTAAAAAAAAATTCATGAACTTTAGCACTTTAGATAATTTTGACATGTTTTTTTAATTTTAGCAATGTGATTCACCAACTCTTTAATTTTTATAATTCCATGCACCGAATGAAAATTTGGTGAAAACTTACTGACATGGTCATTAAAAAAATTTGAGTTAATTCGTGTAAATGCCACGTCAAAACGCAATTTTTAACTATTTACACAAAAATACACATTTTATATTTTTACAATTTAATCACGACCTATTAATTTTTACAAATTAATACGTAATTTTTTTGTTTTTATTTAATTCATGTATTTTAATTGATGCATGTAAAATAAATATTTAAGCTATGAGAATTTAAAATTAGTTTTTATAATTAAATAAAATACAAATTTTTTATTGCTTATATTTATGTAAAATATAAATTAATTTTTCTAATACATTTATTAATTAAAATAAAAAAATTGATTAATTACAATAAATTCATCTATAAAAAAAAGTAAGATTTGATTTTAATAAAAATGAATAGATCATTAATCATTTCATATATTAATTTAATTAGAAAATTTACTCAATATGTAAGTCGATTGGAATAATAAAATATCAATTTGATCGAATTAAATATTCAAATATTTTATATATTTTAAAATAATAATTAACCTAAAGCAACTAAATACATATTAATTTAATTTAAATGTATCAACTAAATGTTCATACATAAAAGTAAGCAATAACAATCATATCAATTTAATTAGAAAAATTAATTTTAATTCTCATTATTTAAATATTTGTTTTACAAGCATGAATTGAAAACTGTAAATTAAATAAAAATTACAGTTAAAGGTCATGTATTTTTTACCAAATAGTCAAAATTACTCGCGTTTTAACGTGACACTTACATAGATCAACTCAAATTTTTATAATGACTACATCAATAAAATTTTACCAAAATTTTAATCGGTGCATGAAATTATGAAAATTAAAAAGATAGTCAATAATATTGTCAAAATTAAAAAGACTATTGAAATTATCAAAAGTGCTAAAGTTGATAAATTTTTATATAATTTGCCAAAAGTTTATCAATGTATAACAATAATTATTCGAATTGGAATGTGTAAAAATACGCAAGGAAGGCGTTTCAATTCAATTTTTTTTAAGAAAAATGGAAAAATCGGTGGGTGGTAGCCCCTTGAATGCTGTGATGCAGAGCATGAGAGGTTCAACTTCAATATGCGTACCAAATCCCACATCTAAACATCTTTTTTTTAAAAAAAAAAATTAATTAATTGGAACTTGTGTTATCTTACCAAATCTATATATATATATATTAAATCCTAAGACCTAAAATTATGAAGCAAAAAATTTGACAAGTGTCCACTTCATATTTGAATATTTACTCTAAAAGCTAATGTATATCCTGAGCTCTAAAGTTATTAAACTAAAAATTTGACAATGATTTAACACATTAGCTTTTAAAGTAAATATTCAAATATGAATTGGTTCTTATTTTTATTAAATATAAAATATTTATTATAATAATTTTTTAGTATTATTTTTTAACTAAAACACTAATACACATATTTTAATACTACTCTAATTTTAAAATTATTTATATAATATGTATTTTTTTTTATCTCAAACTACTCGATCATTTTTCCTAAACCATTAGAAATTCTATTTCTAATAATTTTCTTAACTAAAACACTATTATACATACTCCAATAGTAATTTAACTATAATAATAAAACATGTTAATAATAATAATACTAAATACATATCAAATAATTAATTTAAACATTATATTATTATTAATTTTAATTAATATGTATGTTATCACATTATTATTATTATTATTATTATTATTATTAATTTTATGTATGTAATTATTATTTTATTATCTTCACATCTCGGGCCTCATAGATTTTTTATCTTCTATAGCTTTAGGTGGTTCATCATTAATCTTCACTATGTCAGGTGGTATCTTGAAAAATTTGAAGTGTCTATTTTCACAAAAAAAAAAAATATATATATATATATATATATATATATTGACCATATTTATTTAGTATTATTTTTTAACTAAAACACTATAAAACATATTAATATTATTTATATTCTAAATATATATTTATATTTACATATAAATCACTCAAATATTTTTTCAAACTATTAAAAAATATAATAATTATTTAGTATTATTTTTTTTAACTAAAACACTACTATGTATACTCTAATACTAATTTAATAATTTTAAAAAGGTCTAATTACCTAAAAAATTCTGAATTTTTACACTTTTAATAATTTTAATACATTTTTTCAAGTTTTTAAAAAACGGTACTGTATTATTAGTTTTTTAACAAAAACACTTTCCATAGTTTTTTTAGCTGATGTGGCACTAGAGCTGTCTGACGTAGAATTAAATATTTAATAATAAAAAAAATTGCTGACTCATCATGACCTAATTACCTAAAAAATTCTAAGTTTTTATACTTTTAACAATTTTAACACATTCTTTTAAGCTTTTAAAAAACGGTATCATACTATTAGTTTTTTTAATAAAAACACTTTCCGGTTAGTTTTAGTGGCTTTTTTAGCTGACGTGACACTAGAGCTATTTGAAATGGAATTAAATATTTAAAAACCAAACAAATAGAATTAAATTATGCAATGGTACTACATAATAAATCAAACAAATTATAGAAGAAAAACTGAGATTTTTGGAATCAAAACAACAATAATACTAAGCAAAAACAGAGACAATAGAATATATAAAAATAGAGACAACAAAACAATAATTTTTTTTATTACATGAAAATCAACAATGATATGTTTTAAAAATTATATAATATCTCAACAATTATTCTAATTTGATTTTCCCATTAACTAAGCAATTAAACATCAGGTAAGTTGTTACTATACTCTCAAATCTATAGTTTTTATAGGCAGAATACTAACAACAATGTGGAATTATTGGAGAATTAATAACAAAAGTATACAATAAATTTTGCATGACGCAATTCGCTTTCCTTCAATTAGTCCTGATTTGGCCATTTGTGCCTGTAAGTGGGCCAAGGTTTCCCATCTTGACCATTCCTTGGCAAAATCTAATCAGTAGAACCACGACCAAATCTCGGTCGTCCACAAGCCATTAGTTGCTGGAGACAAGTGCCTAAGTTGGCGACTTGCCATTGAAAAAAACAATCTTATTGGACAAGAATCAACTCCGGTGCCACGTGCCATGTTAGCTAAAAAAAATACTAAAACTAACCGAAAAATGTTTTGTTAAAAAACTAATAGTACGATACCGTTTTTTAAAAACTTTAAAGAATGTGCTAAAATTGTTAAAAGTGTAAAAGTTCAGAATTTTTTAGGTAATTAGGTCATGATGAGTCAGCAATTTTTTTTTTATTTTTAAATATTTAATTTCATGTCAGACAACTCCGGTGCTACGTCAGCTAAAAAAGCCATCGAAAAATATTTTTGTTAAAAAACTAATAGTACGATACCGTTTTTTAAAAATTTGAAAGAATATGCTAAAATTGTTAAAAGTGTAAAAGTTTAGAATTTGTTAGATAATTAGGCCATATCCTATCAAAATAAAAGGGCAAAAATGATGCACTGTTTACATTGGTCATTGTACGACACAAAACATTACCCTTTATTAATTTTTCAAAGATTGGCGTGAAGGTCACCATCTAACTACTTCAAGAGCAACTAGCCAAGAACCTGAAGGTGCAAGTTCTTGCAACGCTGTTAAAGAAAAAAAAAATTACAAGAACATATATTTTCAGGATAACTTCACATGATCAATGTTCCTTTCCAGCAAAATCCGAACCATATACATACAACATCATACTAAAATTCCAAAGAGAAGAAGAAACCTTGGTTATGGTATGCCCATAAAAAGAAATACATGATTTCTTGTATCTTTCTATTTGCATTTAGTTTCAAGCATCTTCCTGCTATATAAATAATTGAGTATTAATTTTATCAGAGCCATTTCATATGTGTCTTTTCTTCATTTCAACGTTCAAGGCAGAGCAAATGGGCCCATTTTCAGTAACTTTTACTTCACTTCACAGCCACTTATAATAACTTTGATCATAGCCTTAATCTAGCTTTTGTTCTTGACTGGTAACAATGGCTCTCGAACTCCATGCGTTAATAGCATTAGCCTTATTTTTCTCATCTCTCCATGCTGTTTATCCCTCAAATTTTAGCTATCCTGCAGTTTTCAACTTTGGTGATTCAAATTCTGATACAGGTGGTCTGGTTGCTGTTGTCGCTTTTCCAGTCGGACCTCCTAATGGACAAACCTACTTTAAGGAGCCTTCTGGCCGGTTTTGTGATGGTCGCTTGATTATTGATTTTCTGAGTAATGCATCTCTACTAAATTTTACGTACATATATATGTGTGTGTGTCAAGTTGTTTCCTTTTTTTTTTTTTGCTGAAAAAAAGCTTGATGTGCATTGCAGTGGATGCAATGGACCATCCATTTTTGCATCCGTATCTGGATTCTGTAGGTGCACCTAATTTCCAGAAGGGATGTAATTTCGCAACCGGAGGTTCTACTATACTTCCAGCAAATCCAGGTTCAAGATTCCCATTTTCATTTGGAGTTCAGGTGTCTCAGTTTATCAGATTCAAAACTCGAGTTCTTGAACTACTTAAAGGTATTTTATCAGCAGCATTTGACCATTGTGCTTGTTAACTGAAGGACATTAGTTTAAAGCAATGCCTTCTTTTACATACTTTTAGATGCATGTACGATGAAAAATGATGACTTTTTGTATACACTGACTTGCAATTGGTTTTAGATAGGAAATTTCAGAAGTATCTCCCTCTTGAACAACATTTCAAGGACGGTCTTTACATGTTTGATGTGGGTCAGAATGATCTTGATGGTGCATTCAGCACCAAATCGGAGGACCAAGTAATAGCTTTTATTCCAAAAATCTTGTCAGAATTTGAAACTGGAATTGAGGTTGGCATGTTTCTATATAGCTGTCTCAAAATCATTGCTGAACAGAATAGTATAATGTCAGATATAAAAATTTCCATCTTTTTCCTGTATTCTGCAGAGATTATATGGCTAGGGCGCCAGGAATTTCTGGATTCATAACACAGGACCGCTTGGCTGCTTACCCAGAATCATTGCAACATTTGGGACGAATGCATCGAAGCTTGACCAGTTTGGATGCGTTAATTCACACAACCATGCGGCAACTATTTTCAACTCACAGTTGCAGAGCCTGTGCACAAAGTTACGAGCACAATTTGCTGATGTTAATGTCACTTATGTGGACATTTTCTCAATAAAACTGAACCTCATCTCAAACTCTTCTCAGTATGGTAAAATTTCCACTTCAGGACTCCAAAAATCTATTCTGTCTTTTTTTTTCCCAATGCTTGAAAAATCATACAGACTAGATGGCTTTTTAGGTTTCGAACAGTCTTTAGCAGCTTGCTGCGGATACAGCGGGGTGCCACTAAATTTTGACAGCAGGATTGCTTGTGGTGAAACCAAGAATTTGAATGGCAGTACAGTGACAGCAAGTCCTTGCAACAATACTGCTGCATATGTGAATTGGGATGGAAATTATTATACTTGATAACTTGAATTAGTTTATCCCTAGATCTCCAAACAACCAATCTCTACTACAAACTAATGCTTCCACCATATCAGGCTTTAGTGCACTTCTATATTGATCAAGAACTTTTCCACTATTGCTAAAAGCACTTTCAGAAGCTACCGTGGTCACAGGAATTGATAGAAAATCACGAGCCATGGCTGCAATTTGAGGATACCTATACTGATTTCCTTTCCAATAAGATAACACATTCAAATTTACCTTTCGATCCATTCTTGGCTCATCAAGATAAAGTTCAAGTTGAGTTTTTGAAGAAGCAATGTCATCACAATCAAAAGAATCAAACTCCTACAAGAACAAAAAAAATATAACAATAAACAATTTTACAGATAT
>CATIWK010182896.1:0-25708 GCA_949634005.1 Mallotus japonicus
GTTGTACTCTATAATCTGTTATAAGATCTTATTTTATAAATTAAAGTTTTAATTACTTGGTATTTTCATGAGTTATTTTATGTGTGTTTTATATTTAAGGCTTGCTACGGGTTCTGGTTATAGTAATTCCCGTTCCCTAGCACCGGTCATGACTCCCCGGTTTGGGTCGTGACATATATGATTGCCGAAAAAGGACCTAGTTCATATTCTCGAGATGAATGGTAAGTTTTTCAATCGCTAGTTCTCTATGATGTATTGGAAATTCAAATAAGTGCCAAGCAGCTTCGCAAGGAGAAATGTAACGATAATCTAAATAGGTTTTAATTTCATCAACAACATTGTCCGAATAATCATCAGAATCATTGATTAATCTACCGTAATTATGAATGATTGCACGAATTCTATCGGTACCTTTGCTTATGTATTTAAATAGATATTTAACCATCGTTTTTTGACAACAGTACTCAACGCATATATGAGCATCATATTTTAAAAGCAATTCAACATTATGAGGAATGACAAACTGGTTGTCAATTTTTTTACCATTCTTCATCACAAATCGACCATCATTTCGACCTCTATAAATTGCAAAACCATTAGAATCAATTGATGTTTTTGATTGATAATTCTTTGGATAAAATTTTGAACACCTGCCATCCTTCATGCATGCAGATCGAGGATTAATCGCTCCACATGGGCCATGGATCATAAATTTAGAAACTACGTTGTATGTTTTAATGTTAGTTTCGATACATGGAAGTTCCACAGATATTATCAAATCAAAGTTCGAAGGTGTTTTTGGTTTATCATCATTATTTAACCACACCAGACAGTGAACATGCAGCAATCCCCTTTTTTGGAATTCAATTATATATATAAATGCAATTGTCACACCAAAATGTCTATCTTTTTTGACATCATCGATTAAATTCATGAGTTTAACTTTAAAAACGTGGCTAATAATGTCAGGCCTCGCATAAGGTCTCTGTCCACTGATGTGATCCAACATTCATTGTATTTCGGGCCATAGAGGGTTATATGTAAACGTAATGAACAAATCAGGATGACTGTAAAATTTACATATAGCCATTGCATTGTGATAATGCTCTATCATATACCTTGGATTACCTATAAAGGATGAAGGCAATATGATTACAGATTTTCCAACATCATTTGAATTATGAATACCATTATGAACAACATTTTTAATGCTAATATATATCTTAGATCTAAGTTCTTTTTTATTTCATCTAATAAAATCCAACTGCTCTTCCTCAACACATGAAAATGCATCTACGATGAATTGCTGAAAGAGACAACCACCACGTAATAAAGTTGTTCCCTCAGCTAACCTTTGTTGAACTCTATATGCATAGTATTCTCTCATTGTTACATATTTTCCTGAAATGTTTGGCAAAGAGCCAGATCTAATATATTCAATATCTGTCATGTATCCATCTTCTCCATAAGGAAATAAAATAGGATATTGCATTGCCATAAGACTTGGATGCAAAACACTAATATGTTTTAAATGATTAGTTTTGTATTCAACAACAATATCCCGTTTTTTTTATCATATAAACCATAATCCCCAACAATAAGGCCAGCGATTTCAAATGATGAAGGAATTGAATACTGAGAACTATCATGGGTTCTTCTACCAAGCAACTTCAATTTTACAGGCAATATATCACTTTTTTTGAATCTATCTCTAGCCATCCTAAATGACTTTGCAATTATATTTATTTTGTCAAACATTTTAATTAAACCTTCAACAATCATAACGTTAATATTTTTAGACGATTCATCATCCAAAAATGAAGACATTTGATTATTTGTTTCATTCTCCGTATCATATATATATATATATATATATATATATAACTGCGCAAATTTAGGCCTAGCCCCATCTTCTGGAAGTAAAGAACCAATCATATGATGATTTTGTCCGCATATTCTAAATACATAAGGCCCTGACTTTTTATTAATTTCATAGTCAATTTTACCGTCTGTTGATGTAAAAGCAAACATAGAATTATATAATCTTATGTTTTCTCGAAATTTAGAAGAATATGCATTTCCATTGGGCTCGAGAAGACTATCAAGGAATTGTGGGGTTTGGGCAAGAAATGGCAATCTTATTCTACCTTTTTGACAGCACAGAGAATATATTTTTTTCCCATGATTTCTAGCGTCCCAATGCAAAGCCTCACAAAACATGCATTGTTTGTCTGGGTGGCCAATGTCAAATTTTTTCAAACACCTCCCTTAAAAAGGAAAATCAAATCATCAAGACACAGACATATAAGCAATAAAAAAAATTAATTGTGAATAAAATATTATGCTTTAAAAAAATTATTTTTAACTGGCGAATAGTAGGACGAACTGGATCGGTCGATTGAAAGCAAGAAGATTGGTTAGTGAGGGCAAAGGCTATCAATCGGCTCCTTTTTGTCGGTAATCTCATTTCATCTGTTGTGTTATAATGATTTGATAAATTTATGTTGAAGGAAAAAAAATTCATAAAAATATATATTTTTTTGGTAATTTTTTTTGAGTTATGGATTTACATGCAACAACGACATCAACCAACGATGTATTGGCTTCATTCGACTCAGTGTCAAAACTGAATAGATGCGCAGGGGAATCACTTGAATTACTATTGATAATGAATAGCAAATAGCAAAAGGGACATTAATAAGTAAGATTTAAAAAAAACTATTAAATATCCGAAGATTTTTACCTTGAGCATCATCGCTAAACTGAATACTAACATCAAAAAGCTGCTCTTTGTTTGTGAATGGTTCACTTATCGAGGCCATAAATGAATAAGTAAGGCCAGATGAAAGGAAAAATAACAAAGTATGAATTATTTCTATTCACTTTTAAAAATGCCGAAACACATGCAAATGTACTGCAAGGAAATACAAAAATGCCAATGAGCCTTAGCTCAAATGGCAAAGGTGAGGCACCCATGACCTCTTGGTCATGGGTTCGATCCCCAGGGTACGCATATCATGGCTCTTGGTCTATGATGTACTGCTGGGGATAATATCTCTCACACTCTATATACATAACTACTATATATAGTTGTAATAATAATAGATATAATAAATATGATAGATATTGATGGATATTCAGATATTTAGATATAGATAGATATATAATATATAGAGTGTATTTCAGTTGTGATCGACATGTACTATTGTTCAAAAAAAAAAAGGAAATACAAAAATGCAAAATAAACGTACCGAGAAAATTAAACGGCAAACTGGGCAAAAAAGATGTAGGATTTACTGAGCGCAAAAAAAATTGAACCTGCGTTGAAAAGAAAATAAAGTATAATTATGTAACTCTACAAATTAGACATTTTTTTTTGTTGATAAAAGAATCAGCCAATATAATAAATAAACGAAATTTAGAGCGATCAAATTAAACGGGTATTTCAAGAAACAAACTAAAGGAAATATAAAAAATTTCAATTCAAACTATAACCTCGGAAGCATACGCATTGAAATGGGAAAAAAATCTACCATAAAAAAAAATGATATTTGCGCCATAAAGGCACATAAAATGGAGGAAAAGAAAAATATTACATGTCAAGATAATAAACAATAAATACATCTGCATGAGCCTATAGTATGGCCTGAAAAGCTAATTTGCAGACATAATAAGCTCAGTCAATCATGTGTGTATTTTGATAAATTGAAACTGAGGGGCGAATTAAAAAGAGCATGCATGTGCAAATCATGCCAAACCAAATGGACAGACTTAAAAACTTTGGAAAAATTAGCATAAATTAACGACTTAAACTGCAGGACAACCAATGTATTTTTCTTAGGGAAAAGATCTAATTTAGAACTTGAATTTTTGACTTAGAAGCACATTGGATCCTATGTTTTTTTTTTTTTTTTTTGCCCAATAGGAAATTTTGTTTTGAAAATCTAAACACATTGAACCTTTACTGAGTATAAATAAATCTTATAATTTTTTTTAGTACAATTAAGTCATATAAACTAATAAAAAACTAATTTTACTAACAAATAATTTTTTTACCTAATTAATAAATTTTAAAAGTTTTTAAATCCATAAAATAATTTTTAAAAATTTTTGTGATATAAAAATGACCAAATTGATTCATTAATATAAATAGTGAATTGATAATTGATCTAAAATTTAATTTTAATAGTTGAATAAAAAAAATTTTATTCATCAATTATTGTGTAGGTTTAAAAATTATTGTGTGAATTTAAAAATTTAAACTAATGAATAAAATTTAAAAAATTTTATTCAACCATTAAAAATAATTTTAGGTCAATTATGAATTTGTTTTTTACATTAACAAATAAATTTGGTCAATTTTTGAAAATTTATATCACTTAATTTTTAAATTTTTAAAAATTAAAGGAAAATTTTTAAAAATTATTTTAAAGGTTAAAAAACTTTTAAAATTTTACAATTAGATTATATATATATATATATATATATATATATGTTAAAAAATTATCAATTTTATTTTTAATATCCATTAAAATTAATTTTTTTATTAATTTATAGAATTTAATTGTAACAAAAAAAAAGTTATATGATTAGTGAAAATCTAATATGTCTAAATTTTAAAAACATAAGTTCCTACTCAGAAAAAAAAAAAAAAAAAGGTCCAATGTACTCCTATGTCAAAAACCCTTTCCCCTATTTCTCTTATTTAATATACCAGCAAATTTAAGTCCTTTTTAAAATGTTAAAAATATTGCAATTTACTAACAAAACAATCACTAAATGTTAATGAAAAAAATAATTCTATAAAATGATCAAAATGCTGATAAAACAGCAACAAAAGTAAATGGCACAAATATCAGATAATTATTGTAATTATTGAGCGTCTAAAATATTGTTTTTTTTTTAATTATTTTTTTACCATTTGTTGTTTCTTTCAAATTATTTTTTAACCATTCACGGTTGACAACATAGATTAGCTGCATATCAATTTGCTAAAATGGATGGACAGGGAAAAAAAAACGGATACAAATTAAACATATCTCCTGCATTAACAAATATGTATTTTTTTGAACAATTAATTCAAAACAATTGAATTTTTTTTTTTTGAACCTACAGAATAAATAAAGTGAAATAAATAATGACAAATTTAATGGAAAAGCACTTAAAAACTAGATACTTTATTCTCAAAAAAAAAAAAAAAACTAAGATACTTTTATACACAGAAGGGCCAAACATTAAACACCCTCATAAATATTACACCATAGAGTTACTTTTCATAAGTCTTAATGATAAAAAAACAAAAAAAAAAAAAAAAAAAGACTTACTTTTCATAAGTGGAAAAACGGAAGAAAAAACAAAAGAACAAAATTGGAAACAAATCTTAATAACCAACATGTTGACCATAAACATAAGCAACAAAACAACAGAAACCATAAAACCGAATTACACGGTGGGCATAGCTATTTTCACCCTATTTAGTATCAACAAACAAAATTTAAAAAGAACTCTAAAAAAACTGCATCAAGCGATTAGCACAGACGACAACAGATCTAATCCTCTTGAGTGATTTTGATAGTTTTTGACACTTTTGCATCAATGAAAGATATTGGCTAGAGACATGATTATAAGCAATGCAAAATGGGAATATATTGATTTAGAGCAGACTACATTATGGGAGTCCGAATTAGAAGCAAGTGAAAAGCACATGTGAGAGGAAAATTTTTTTTCTTAAAATAACATGCATCATATTAGGAAAAAACCAAGGGAGAAGAAAACAGGTACACATGAAAGATGAAATATAGAAACATGGAAAAAAAAACAGCTGAATTTTTTTCCCTTGCCTTCAAGAAAGGCTTAGCCATGAATAAAAGGCTATGATGGTTCCCAAAGCCCAACAAATCAAAGATGAACAAAGACATAAAAAGACTGAATAATATGCAAAGTGAGTTTTCACAGACAAATGATTACAGAGAAAAAAAATTTATCCGAAAAGCACAATAAATCAGATGAAATATATAAGCAACAAACAGTACGAACAAAATACGCCTAAAAACCAAAAAAAATTCAAATTTTTTTTTTTGCATAATTGAATAAATCAACAGTAGACAATAGTGAAGAAGTCCAAGAGTAATAATCGTAACATGAAAACAACAAAATGACAAGAAAAGAAAAAAAATATTTGCAATCCAAATAATTAAAACTTAATTTGAGCTATTCTCAACACCCAACCAATAAACAAAGCAACACCCACCAATAAACAAAGCAACACCCAACCAACAAACAAAGCAAACACAGGAAAATCAAAATAAAAAAACAAAAGCACAGCTCTTCAAGGACATGGGGAAAATCAAACCTCAAGAGTTATGTATCGATTTTTCTTTGCAAAAAATCACAAAGGAACACGAGAAAAAGAGAGCAGCAGGGATTAAGAGAAAGGAATGAGAGAAGTAGTAAAGGAGAAGAAAAGAAGGCTACTGGAAAAAGTAGAGAAAAAAGGGGAAGATTAGGGCTTCTAAAAGGAAAATTCAAAAAATAAAAAAAAAAGACGAAAAAACCAGATGCAAAAGTAGACACTTCCTAAGACAAATAGGGGCATACATGGAAATCAAGTAGAACGACGTCATTTCCAATAAGGGCAACGGTTCTAGGAAAAGCAAAACACACTGTGACATTTTTGCAAAAAAGACCGAAATCGATGGGCACAATAACCACTGTTGATAGAACACAGAAATAAAATTTAAAAGGAACTAAAAACAAACTGCATCAAGCGATTAGCACAGGCGACTACAGATCTAATCATCTTGAGTAACTTTGACAATTTTTGGCACTTCTGCATCAATGAAAGATATTGGCTAGAGACATGATTATAAGCAATGCAAAATGGGAACATATTGATTTAGAGCAGACTACATCCTGGGAGTCCGAATTAGAAGCAAGTAAAAAGTATAGGCTAGAGGAAAATATTTTTTCTTAAAATAACATGCATCATATAAGGAAAAAGCCAAGGATGAAGAAAACATGTACACATGGAAGATGAAGAAAACATGTACACATGGAAGATGAAATATAGAAACTTGGAAAAAAAAAAGCTGAATTTTTTTTCCTTTGCCTTCAAGAAAGGCTTAGCCATGAATAAAAGGCTATGATGGTCCCCAAAGCCCAACAAATCAAAGATGAACAAAGACATAAAAAGACTGCATAAATATGCAAAGTGGGTTTTTACAGACAAATGATTACAGAGAAAAAAAATTTATCCGAAAAGCATAATAAATCAGATGAAATATATAAGCAACAAACAGTACGAACAAAATAAGCCTAAAAACGAAAAAAAAATCAAAATTTTTTTCTTTACATAATTAAACAAATCAGCAGTAGGCAATAGTGAAGAAGTCTAAGAGTAATAATCATAACATGAAAACAACAAAATCTCTGCAACATCTAAAAGAAAATGGCAAGAAAAGAAAAAAAATTATTTACAATCCAAATAATTAAAACCTAATTTGAGCTATTCTCAACACCCAACCAACAAACAAAGCAACACCCAACCAACAAATAAAGCAAACGCAGGAAAATCAAAATAAAAAAACAAAAGCACAGCCCTTCAAGGACATGGCGACAGTTCTAGGAAAAGCAAAACACACGGTGGCAATTTTGCAAAAAAGACTGAAATCGATGGGCACAATAAGCACTGTTGTTAGAACAGAGAAATAAAATTTAAAAAGAACTCTAAAAAAACTACATCAGGCGATTAGCACAGGCGACTACAGATCTATTCCTCTTGAGTGACTTTGACAGTTTTTGGCACTTCTGCATCAATGAAAGATATTGGCTAGAGACATGATTATAAGCAATGCGAAATGGGAACATATTGATTTAGAGTAGACTACATCCTGGGAGTCCGAATTAGAAGCAAGTGAAAAGCACAGGTGAGAGGAAATTTTTTTTTCTTAAAATAACATGCATCATATTAGGAAAAAGCCAAGGGAGAAGAAAACATGTACACATGAAAGATGAAATATAGAAATATAGGAAAAAAAAAGCTGAATTTTTTTCACTTGCCTTTAAGAAAGGCTTAGCCATGAATAAAAGACTATGATAGTCCCCAAAGCCCAACAAATCAAAGATTAACAAAGACATAAAAAGACTGCATAATATGCAATGTGGGTTTTCACAGACAAATGATTACAGAGAAAAAAAAAATTTATCCCAAAAGCACAATAAATCAGATGAAATATATAAGCAACAAACAGTACGAACAAAATAAGCCTAAAAACCAAAAAAAAAATTAAAATTTTTTTTTTTGCATAATTGAATAAATCAACAGTAGGCAATAGTGAAGAAGTCTAAGAGTAATAATCGTAACATGAAAATAACAAAATCTTTGCAACATCTGAAAGAAAATGGCAAGAAAAAAAAATTATTTGCAATCCAAATAATTAAAACCTAATTTGAGCTATTCTCAACACCTAACCAACAAACAAAGCAACACCCAACAAACAAAGCAACACCCAACCAACAAACAAAGCAAACACAGGAAAATCAAAATAAAAGAACAAAAGCACAGCCCTTCAAGGACATGGGGAAAATCAGACCTCAAGAGTTATGCATAGATTTTTCTTTGCAAAAACTCACAAAGGAACACCAGAAAAAGAGAGCAGCAGGGATTAAGAGAAAGGAATGAGAGAAGTAGTGAAGGAGAAGAAAAGAAGGCTACTGGGAAATGTAGAGAGAAAAAGGGGAAGATTAGAGCTTCTAAAAGGAAAATGCAAAAAAAAAAAAAAGACAAAAATACCAGGTGCAAAAGTAGACGTTTCCTAAGATAAACAGGAGCATACATGGAAATCAAGTAGAACGACGTCGTTTCCAATAAGGGCGACAGTTCTAGGAAAAGCAAAACACACGATGACATTTTTGCAAAAAAGACCGAAATCGATGGGCACAATAACCATTGTTGATAGAACAGAGAAATAAAATTTAAAAAAACTCTAAAAAAACTACATCAGGCGATTAGCACAGGCGACATATGATCTAATCCTCTTGAGAGACTTTGATAGTTTTTGGCACTTCTGCATCATTGAAAGATATTGCCTAGAGACATGATTATAAGCAATACGAAATAAGAACATATTTATTTAGAGCATACTAAATTTTGAGAGTCCGAATTAGAAGTAAGTGAAAAGCACAGGCGAGAGGAAAATTTTTTTTCTTAAAATAACATGCATTATATTAGGAAAAAGTCAAGGGAGAAGAAAATAGGTACACATGAAAGATGAATGTAGAAACATGAAAAAAAAGCTGAATTTTTTTCCCTTGCTTTCAAGAAGGGCTTAGCCATGAATAGAAGGCTATGGTGGTCTCCAAAGACCAACAAATCAAAGATGGACAATGACACAAAAAGACTGCATAAATATGCAATGAAAATGCAAAATGGGTCTTCACAGACAAATGATTACAGAGAAAAAAATTATCCCAAAAGGACAATAAATCAGATGAAAAATATAAACAACAAACAGTACGAACAAAATAAGCCTATAAACCAAAAAAAAAATTCAAAAGTTTTTTTTTCTAATTGAATAAATTAGCAGTAGGCAATAGTGAAGAAGTCTAATAGTAATAATCATAACATGAAAAGAATAAAATCTCTGCAACATTTGAAAGAAAATGGCAAGAAAAGAAAAAAAAATTATTTGCAATCCAAATAATTAAAACCTAATTTGAGCTATTTTTAGCACCCAACCAACAAACAAAGCAACACCCAACTAACAAATAAAGCAAACACAGGAAAATCAAAATAAAAAAATAAAAGCACAGCCCTTCAAGGACATGGGGAAAATCAAACCCAAGTCTTATGCATCGATTTTTCTTTGCCAAAAATCACAAAGGAACACCAAAAAAAGAGAGCAGCGGGGATTAAAAGAAATGAATGAGAGAAGCAGTGAAGGAGAAGAAAAAGTGGCAGTGGCTATTGGGAAAAGTAGAGAAAAAAGGGAAGATTAGGGCTTCTAAAAGGAAAATGCAAAAAAAAAAAAAAGATGAAAAAACTAGGTGCAAAAAGTAGACTTTTCCTAAGACAAATAGGAGCATACATGGAAATCAAGTAGAACGACATCGTTTCCAATAAGGGCGATAGTTTTAGGAAAAGCAAAATACATTATGGCTTTTTTGCAAAAATGACCAAAATCGATAGGCAAAATAAGCATTGTTCATAGAACAGTGAAATTTGAGTTTCAAGTTTATATATATAAATAGATAGTGGTGTGTAGAAATATTAAAACTTAATATAAAAGATGAAACTCTTTGAACTGGACTGCATGTATTCTAAATATTATACCCTTAAATGCTTGTTGTCCTAAGACAAACGCTACAAGAAAAAAGAAGTAAAGATGAGATGTAGTATAGAAATATTAGAACTCAATACTTATTGGGCTGATCTATAGTAATTTATCTCTATCAATAATTTATTAATAATCTGGAAAGCAATGGTTCTTCTAAAGATTTTTTATTATCAACACTTTCGCTGATGCATATTACATGTTCTGTAGTAGTTTAGACACTTGATTATGTACTCAAATAGTATAGTCACAAAACTGATTCAACATATAAGAGGAAAAAAAGAAATCTTCATCTCATCTGCATCAAATTACTGTGTTTAAACTTGGACATAGACAACATGTCATAATATATGCATGCACTTCACCTAACTTGAAATACACCTAAGCAACAAAGTAGTACCAGATTACTTGATCTTAACATTCATTAACTCAAAAACCAATTAGAGGTTAAAATCTAAAACTTTTAACGAGGATTAGCATGCCTAAAGTATGCTTCTCTTGAGCTCTCTTTTTGTACAATAATTAGAGAGCATCAAACAGAACAAAACCAAAATTAACATATATTAATTGCATTAGGAATAAGTCATGTAAAAGTTTTCAATTGAAAAATGAAATTTTTGAAAAATCATCTCACTTGTAGCATAAATTTCATTTCTTTCAAAATGCTTTTTGAAGTCTTTCATTTTTAGACCTTTCAAACACTACGAACATGCAACTAATAACAAATTTGGTAACAAAATTTACTTTGAGAGCTACAATATCATCTTCATTACTGCTTGCCAAAAACAATTTTTTATAACATGAATCATCATTTTCTTATAATCGTAATTGGGAAAATTCTCCAAAGCATTAATATTTGAGCAAGCTTTAAGGAATGACTCTTGCTTAATAGCAAAATATGTAGAATTATCTTATAAAGGATTAAGATATGTCTACATCAAAGACCAAAAAAAATAATTAATAAACACAAAAACAACTCCAAAAAAAATAACTGAAATTGATTCTTTAAGCAGAACACTGAAAACAATCTATAATTACTGGAAGATTTTGATCAAATATGTGATCTTTCAAATGAAGAACATTTTCAAGAATGTAACCAGTTGGACTAGTGGCAACTTAGGCTTATACTTGGTATAATGTTCTTGCCTTTTCCAATAATGCAACCTAGGACCAATAAATGAAATGATTCTATTCTTTAAAACTAATCTATTTTTGAAGTTTTACAAGATATTATTTGATATGTTAAGAAATTGCACTTAATTGCTTGAAGTTTTATTTTTGAAGAAGAAAATTGAATTGAATTGAATCAAATTCTAGCCTTCTTCGACTTACCAAACACATTGCTACACATATAACTGGAAAAGGAGAACATGCCTTTATATCATCTAATTCACCAAAAGAGAACTTTGGAATATTGGCATGGGCCTTGATCATTTTTTCTCCTCTTTGAGGGTCCATTCTCTTAGTTTAATCAATATACCAAGTCATTTACAAAATCTACAGGTAATAGCGAAAAAATAGAATAATCAAACTGCCTAGTTGCCTGGTCTCACAAAGTTTTTCATGCATCTACAAACTTGCAAGTAAGGGCAACAACAAACACAATGTTTCAAAGAAATATACAATCTTTTACAATGACTATAATCGTATCATATTTGCATGTTTAGTTATGAATTAAAGCACAAAGGTTGTAGATAATAAACCAAAATAGAAAGATGGGACTTTTTTTAGAAAAAAAAAATCATAAAATAGAGAATTTCTATGTAAAGCAAGGAGAAAAAAAATGAATGATTATAAGAACTGACATCACTGGAACATTTAGACACTTTTCTACCTTGCCACCGGAAAACTCCAAGGACCCAGCTATAACAAGCAGCTCCTCAAGTAGAAGAAAATAGGAAAAATTACAAATTTAGTGTCTCAACTTTTCAATTTTTTCTATTTGAGTGTCTAACCTTTATTTTTTTGCAATAAAGTGTTTGAACTTTTGAAAAGCATGCCAATTTAGTGTCTCCGACTGATTTGATGCTAACTGTGTGCTCAGTCAGATCAAACAAGGTCCACTTTTATCACAGTTATTAACCATTGCATTTGCCACATGTGTTGCATTATTTAAATGACAAAATTGCTCTTATTCAGTCACCCTCCATATGTGCGGCATAAGTTAATATTGTGGTTATTTTTGTCAATTCATAATCTTTAATAAGGGTAATTTTATCCTTTAAGTAATGCAATACACGTGGCACATGACATGGCTAATAACTGGGATAAAAGTGAGTCCCGTTTGATCTGACTTATCACCCGGTCAACATTAAATTTGCCAGAGACACTAAATTGGTATGCTTTTTAAAAGTTCAGACACTTGATTGCAAAAAAAAAAAAAAGAGATTAGACACTCAAATAGAAAAAAAATGAAAAGTTGTGACACTAAATTTATAATTTTTCCAAGAAAATAACATTAACCTAAAAAACAAAAAAGCAGCAACTATAAAATTGTAGATTGTAAATTGAATCTTATCCATATTTATAGGAAAAAATTGCTTATAGCTAAATGGAGGTATAGACCTGTTAGGTGCCCATTCGTTGAGACTTTTCTCCTCCCAAGTTCCAACCTGAAAAACAATAAAAAATCAAACATGAAACAAAAATAATAGGAAAAAGGTCCAAATATAACCATAATGTTATCCTTGATTCTCACATTGACACCCAATATTTTCGATCGTTTATGCCCCTAATGTCAGTAAATTTGGTGCAATTAAATATGACTCTTAAACACTATTAAGTTTCCCATTATTAATGCTGATGTGGCTCATTTAGGGTCATGTAAATCAACAGAATCAAACTTTGTTTTTGACAGGAAAAAGAATTGATTGGATGATAATTTAGAGAAACAAGAATGTACATATATAAAAGCGCATGGGACATAAATAAGGGATGTAATCGAACCGAATCGAGCCGAGCTGAGTTTATAATTGAGCCGAACTCGAGTCAAACTCGCCATGTTACTTAATGTTCACGAGCTGTTCATGAGCTTAAATGTTCACGAGCTGTTCGCGAGCTTAAATGAACCTAAAAAAATATTTAAAAAAATACAAACTATAAATTAAATTTATATATTAAAAAGTTGAAAATAATTTATTTACTAAATATTTTATAATATATTTAATAAAAATTATAATTTTATTCTAATAGTACATTTTTTAAGATATTTTTTATAATAAGAATTTATGTATTATATATCTAAAATCAAATTATTAAACATTAAAATTATAAGCCGGCTCACGAGCTTCTATTCGAGGCTGTTCGCAAGCTTTGTCTTGTTTGAACTCGGCTCGTTTATTAAACGAGCTTGAATGAGCTTTTATCGAGCCAAACATGGAGCTGCTTGCGGCTCATTTACAGCCTTAGACATAAATATATAATAAAAAGGAATTTAACATAAATGCCCAAAAAACACCTCCCATTTTTTAAAATGCACCTACTTTTTTATTTATTACTAATATTCCCCTAAGAATAAAAAATAATTACCTCTGTACACTCGTGACACCACTGCGATTGCAAAAGCCAATTTAACTGGCTTTTGATAAAGCCAGTGTAATTGCTTTTGTTACCAACTTGCAGGTGTGGCCCAATGGTTAGGTGGTTGGTTCAATTCGCATAGATGTTTGGTTTTTTTCTTGGTGTGTGTATATATATATACACACACACACATACATATGTCTTGTTAAATATTATATTTAATATATTAATATGCATTAAATATTTTAATATTTAATATTTAATTAATAGACAATAATTATTTAATCTAAATAACAAACTATTTATTTAAATTTTTTATTTTTTATTTAATAAAAATATTTTTAATTAAAATATATTATTATAATAAAATATTTTTTATTATTATTTCAATTATTATTATAATAAAAACTGAGCAACAAATGAATCAATACAAATTCGAAAGGCATAAAATATGAAATATTTTTTCTTTACTTTTAGTTTATTTGATATATTTGAAGTTCGTTTGCATTTTTGTTAAGGGCTTCTTTGAGAGTCTTGTTTTCTTCATCAATGGCGCAAAACTGCTCAGTCAAAAAGTTGATCCGTTTGTTGAGAGTGTCTGTGGAGTTGTTAACATTAGAATCAACTACTAAGCCATTAGGACTAGAAGTTGTTCTTCTCTGCCTCATTTCAATAGATTCTCTTCCCAATATATCAACTTCAGTTTTCATTTTTGAGTCTTCTTCTTCTTCATATATTATATATAAGCATGACTTCTTTACTATCATGTCCTCTTTTGGAATATGAATTCTCAACTAAGTATTACAAAGTCTCCGAGGATGGAAGTGAGTGAATGAGACAATCCAGTTTCTTTCAAGGCAAGCCTGTCCTTAATTAAGGTGTTGGCTACTCTATGATTCATGGGTTTTGTGTCTTTTTTGCTGTCTTTACCTCTTTCTTGGTAATCTTCATTATAAACATAACAAGTTTTAATTCTTTATAGTTACAATTCATTTATTAGTTTAGATTTGATTTCAATTTTCTATATAAATGAATTGTTAGGTATGGTTAGAGAAGAGATATGTTGGATCTAAGCACACTTTAAAATGGTTTAATATTGCAAGCAGGAACGATAAAACGGGACTCATAGCTAGTGCAATTGTATCCCAGGCAAGCCCTCTATCAGTTTTTATTTAAAAGTGCCATCCATTGTGAATTTCTACTGAATTAAAATCCACTAGGAACCTAATAATAACAATGAATCTTGTATAGTGGACATGGGATGCGTTTTTCAGTACATCTGGTTCTAGTCATTTTTGTATACCTAGTCTACATAGCAAGCAGTGAACTTGAAAGTCCAAGTGTGATATATTATTGTTTTTTGGAGCTAACAAGGAAACCAAGAGTGTGTCAAGTCTTAGGAATCGGTTATACTACTTAGGCATCAAGGACATGTGTGGTGACTGGTGAGCATAAGCCTAAGTAGAACAAATTTCAAAAATTTTGCTTAACATAATCCTTCATCACATGAAGAATTCCAATCCCAAGGATCTAATTTGCATTTAACACATAGCTAACTATTAAAACAACATGTAAACAACAACCTAGGAATTCTAAGTTTAAGAATACTTACAAACTCTTAAGTTTGATGTAGACCACAATAGTATCTACAAGCTTTGATGTAGTTAGGTTAAACTCTTGAATCAAATGCTTAGCCTCCTAAGTGTTAGGCCTCTAGCTTGAAACACTAAAGCTCCACCAAATTCCCTTCTTGCTTTGATTTGGTTAGTTGCAAGTTTCCTCTCTAGTGACCCTCACAAGTCTTACACTAACTCAATCTCCTGCAAGTATATTTTGGATTTATTTTATGTATATGTTGTTTCTCTCTTTTTGTGTGTCTACACAAAACTCACTTCATTCTCTAACCTTAGAAACATGTCTTAGGTTATTTATTTATATCTTGAGAAAGCAAACACCTAGTCACATGATAAGTATACAACTTGTATACTTATCTAGTGCACTGAGAATTATGTAGAGAATTAATACATCTCATGTATATGTCTACATACATTCTCTACACATAATAATGAGATATACACCTTATCATAACTATGGTCAATATTTTACACATTAGAGATAATGTGCCTAATATGCCAAGCTTAATAAACCAAGCTTAATCCTTATCATTTGCCATGGTCAACATTATACACATAAGAGATAATGTATGCCTAACATGACAAATTTGTCCATTCACACATACATGGACTTGGGCTTAGTAATTGGGCCAACATTTGGCCCAAGCCCAATCCATATAACAAATGGGCTTGGATTAGGTCCATGGGCTTTCTTAATATCTTGGATTAATCTTTGGTTCAAAACTCTTTTGGGCCTAGGACCAAACAACTTGGGCTATTAATCCAAGTCCAATTGGAAACAACATAAATTATTAATTTAATACTCTAATTAATATCTCATATTAATTAAGTATAAATTAATAATTAAACCCTTGGTGGAATTAGATTTCATGATATGCTAGAATCATT
The DNA here is from genome assembly GCA_949634005.1 of Mallotus japonicus. NCBI lineage: Eukaryota > Viridiplantae > Streptophyta > Magnoliopsida > Malpighiales > Euphorbiaceae > Mallotus > Mallotus japonicus. The sequence goes on from CATIWK010182896.1 coordinate 16,373, forward strand.
GCTTAAAGCATAAATCCAATGCCATTAATCTTAATTAATTAATTAAACTCTTTAATCAATAATTAGATTAATATTGATGATTTGGTGAAACTCTTTTAGGTGTGACTTACTAGGTTCATGTCTAATTGGCAATGAGAAGATAATATCAATTCTTGATATTATTTGAAACTCCTTTCAAGTCTAAATGTGAAAATCCTAATTATGCACATTTAGTTCTCACAAGTTATGAGTGACCCCTAGCATCGATATCACAACTACCCAATTAGAAATGAATGCATGTATTGATTCATATAAACCCTTTGGTCATAATTACCGTGCACTAGAATCCCTTCATTAGAAGATCCCGATATAGCCTAGAGTCAAGGTTTAGTCAAACTCTAATAGCTTTATCATATGACCTCATCTCAAGTTTAATTCTTGATAAAACATTAGAAATACTAGAAACACTTTCTAACACTGAAACTCTTTCAGAATGTCATGTTTGTCCTGGCAAGGAACTTATTCTTCAAGCATAAACTTAGATAGCGTAAGATCTTATCATGGTTCACTCTAGGCAATGAATCCTATCTTGGTCGAACACTCATCCCTATATTTAACTGACTAAAGCCACCACACGCCATATACCCATGTGTCACTAACACAGGTATATAAGCGGTAACAAACTCTAACCACTTAAATGTGGATGACCGTGTCACCTCAGGCCAAAGGACTATATGCACCATTATGACCTAGATTGTGATTGTTTACTGTAAGTGAATACCTCGCAATCACAAATCTAACATCATATTCGATCCACCCATCACATGAGTGTCCACATGTCTATTTCGATATCTCATATCAAGTAGCATGAGACTCACTACCTCCCACTATTTGTATCACATACTAATCAAGGAAAATAGACAGAGGTGATAGTTAAATTAATATTACCCAAATATTAATTTATCGACTACGAACATTTTATAGCATATGTACTAAATAAATCTGTCACTCATATTATCAACTCTTGATAATAAATTCATTTAACATTATGCTAATGGGTGAATATTCAATTAAATAAACACTTTAGATAAAAGAATATTCTTTATTGCCATTTGGGATTATTTACAATGTCAAAATATGTGATTGGCCTCTAGGGTATACCACCTATGCTAACATCTTATAACTGGGGCAACTGTGCACTAGCTTATCTGTACCGGAGTATGGATGAGGTGGTACGAGGAGCCAGGCGATTCTATGATTTCTAGCATACCGTTATGGTACTTTCTTTTTTTTTTTAACTTATTAATTAACACAATTATTTATTGACAATTCCTTTTGCAGGTCTAAGCTTTAGAGCTTGAGATGATTAACGGGATATCTCACATTAGTGACGTTCGTATCCTTGCTTTAGTGAGGTGGGGCTCTAGCCACGCTTTGAAGAGACATTTAGCCCGCGTGCACATCCATTGCGAGCAGCTGGACACACTGACCTATGATGAGGTACCTATAAAATGTAAAACCATAGTTAATAGCATCTAATCAAAGTTTATCTATTTACCTATTTTGTATTTCCATAGCTATGTCCGAACTTATAGGGTCCTCAAGATAGATGGACACTAGTTATGGCCCGCTCGAGGCCACTGTCTTTGAGCAGAGTCCTTTTTCGCGGGCCAGACTGCCGAGCTTGGTATCTTGGTGAGCAGATCCTCTTCTAGAGTCGAGGTGGTCGAGCGAGACGCATCCCTAAGCCCCTTCCCACTGGTATGTTTTAGACACATCTTCTGGAGGGCGATGAGCTAGACCAGGCTGTCGCTAGGGATCCAGCTAAAGACCATACAGAGAGATGTAAGAACTGATATCTCGACTTTATTCATACCCATCCCTTATATAAGGTGCCTCTATCCACTGTATCCACTTCTCAGGTAAGCATCTAATTTCATATTTTTATTTGTAGATATTATCTTCTAACTTAATCCTTTCATCCTCAGATGGTAACTACAGGGCCTACATTTCGAGCTAGACCCTCCACATAAGAGAGGCCACCTCAGCGTCGCCACAATGAACAGAGTGGTAAGGGTACTTCAGCTAGAGCGCAACCTACTAGGGCTCCCTCCAGTTCTAGCTCTCAGGTGATAATTATTCACTTTACTTCTACCCCTGACTTGCTGACTCACTGCTGGTTACCTTCAGGTGATCTATCCCGCTAGTTCTTGACACTAGATGAGAGTCTGACACCAGCATGTACTCTCGAGACTACTACACATGTAAGTTCTTCTTCAATCCTGCTTACTAAGTCAACTCGACAAGTGATTAGTATTAATAGTTCATCAATTATGCAGATCCCTCAGGAGTAAGGAGAGTACATGTACAGACTAATTGAAGCCTAGAGGTGTTATCTGATGAGTGTCACATCATAGTGGAAGGTAATAATCATTTCTTAATTCTAAATGTATGAATGTTCACATGGTTACTTACCTCTTACTGGATTTCGGTAGGCACATGATGATATCTCTCAGGCTAGGATCGCAGCTCTTCAACGTCAGGTTGCTACTCTACAAGTTGAGGATGATGAAGACGAAGATGATGATGATGATGGTGAGGATGGTGGCCGAGATGGAGACGATGATTAGGGAAACCATGATGGTGAAGACTCCAGTGACTCTAATGATGCAGATGCTATAGACTTAGAGGCTTCATAGATTAGGATCAGACTTTCTGCTTTTACTATTTAGATTTTGTTCCTCCTTTTGGATATTTAATCTGAATTTAGACTTTGAGGTTTATGTTTATCTTAATTGACAACTCTGATTGAATAAAATTTTAGTTGCATAAATATTCCTTTTACATCTGAATTTCATGCATGTTTTACAAAACCACCAGATATTAATAACAACTTTCACCCCCATCAGTTATCAAAAGACTTAACTTGCCCATACAAGTCGATGATATATTGCCTCAGCACTGAGGCGTCACCTTAGTGTAAAGAGGCGATAGTGCAATGCCTCTTCAGCTAGGGCATCGCCTGATCGGTGAGGCGATGCCTCATTGCCTCAGTCAGCAAGCCTTTTCCTTTTGAAAATCCTAATTTTCCTTATAAAAGCACACACAATCAATCTCCTCTGCTCTCCATAACCTTTAAATTCACATTCTTAATATAATCAGAACCCTAAAGATGATAGAAAAGAGCCTTAATCAACTACAACCAGATGGAGATACATGGGCAAAACTATAGCCATTTCATTTGTTTGTTTTTCGATCTCTACATGACAGGAAAATCAACTTCTCCTTTTTGCATACCACGGCTCAAGTCTGACAAACATGTCTTCCAATTCAACACCTTTGAAATATGCCCTTTGCCCAAAAAGTTTAGAGCCATTTTAGGTTATAAGGATGACTCTATCTGTGAAATTATGATTCCTGAGGTTAATTCACCATATTTGTATTCCGTTCAAAATCAAATAACTCAGATGTTTAATCTTCCTCCCCAGTCGTCCCTTCGCCATATTTTCAAGACTGAGATTTTGATAAAATCATTTCTAAGTGCTGCTGCTGTTGCAAGTAGCAGGGAACTTTATTAGCCTCGAATGATTACTCTCTGCTAAATGCCCAGTTCCTACTTGTTTCAGCAACTGTGATTTTCAGGTTCTCTATATTTTGGATCAAGTGGAAATAGGTCTCAATCCCTTCCCTCTCATTCTGGCAGAAACCATTATTGGGCTAGATAAGTTCTTAGAAATTTGATGCTTCTCTAGGAGTCCTCTGTTATTGGAGGTTGGTCTTTTCTCTTTTTACTTTGCCTTCACTTTTTTCTTTTTTTCCTTTTTTTCTTACTTGCACTTTTTTCAGGCTTGGTTTCATGAGAAACTAAAGTTACTTGAACCTCCCAAAGACATAACCTATTATAAAGCCAAACACTATCGTACCAGAAGACTATAGCCGTTCCTAGAGGATATGAAAAATTGGTTGGCCACCTTCTTAGATTCTGAAGTTTAATGGATGTGTCCATGGTGGAAACTGAAGCATGTGACTATTTGATCCTACACATATTATGTTCCCATAGCAGGGCTACATTCTGTGACCTTCTATAACCCTGCTCGCCTTTGGTGGCAATATGGACTAAAATAGTTGATTGTGGAGCCAGTACACGAATTTGAGCTGGGCCCCTTACTCAGAACTTCCTGGAGAACCTAGTTGCAACCTGACCTAACATAATCATTTAAAGGCGCATGACTACAATGAAGATCAGTCTACTGACAATCAGTACAAGGAATGGATTTAGTTGCAATAAATAAAGAAGGATGAATTCATAAAGAGCAAAAAGATAAGAGAATTACAGACATCCAATATTCAGGGTGCTCAACAAAAGAAGAGGAAGAGATAAATTAGTTCATGAAATTAAATTCTTATTTACTTTCGTTTAATGTAGTTTTCTTTTGGTTAGCCAGTCTGTAATAAGCATTTTATGCAACATTTGACAGTAATAAAGGCAAACCATTTCATTTAATTCAAGCACAAAATAACTATACATTTCACTTCTAACATAACTCATATAGTTAGGTGGCTTACCCTTGCATTTTTCCGACTAACTATTTTTTTTTCTATATCTCTCTCCTTTTACGTGTCCTTAATTTTTGCCTGGACCACCTCTTTCATGGTTTTCAATCCAGCAGGGCTTTATTTTATTTATTTTTTAGTCTCTAACTTTTGCTTAGCCAACCTCTTTTTAGGTTTTCTCCTTAGCAAGACATTACAGAAAGTATTTCTTGAGCTTATCTAGGTTAAAGGGCTCTCTGAACTCATTCCCCTCTAAATCTGATAGAATGGTAGCACCTTTGGAAAAAAAATTCTTTACCAAATAAGGACCCTCCCAATTCAGTTTGAACTTCCCTCAGGATCAATTATGATTGGCTTAGTAAGCTTCAACACTAAATCAACTTCTTTAATCATTCCCAGTTTGATTTTCTTATTATAAGCTCAGGCTATCCTTTTTTAGTACAACTGAGAGTGGTACATGGCTTTCATTCTCTTTTTATCCAATAATGTCAACTGTACCAATCTGCTCTCCACCCATTAATACTCAAGGATTTTAGACTCTAAGAGGACCCGCAATGACTGAATCTTAACCTCTATCGGTAGTACAGCTTTACACCCGTACACCAATGAATACGGAGTGACTTCAGTTGACATTCTGGCAGTGGTCATATATTCCCATAATGCAAATTGTAGATAATTCGCCCAATTCTAATAATTTTCCAGCGTTTTGGCTAGGATTCTCTTCACATTCTTGTTCGTGGCTTCTGTTGCTCTATTGGCTTGTGGTCTATACAGGGACGATCTATGGTGCTCAATTTTGTATTCTTTCAATAAAGCAGTCGTTTCTACCCTAAACTGAACACTATTATCAGTGACAACATGTTAAGGTAACCCGTATCTGTAGATTATGTTTCGTTCTATAAACTTTGCCATCTGTTTTGCTCTAATAGTTGTAAATGACTATGATTCAACCCATTTAGAGAAATAATCTATTCCTACCACAATATAGCGGTGAATGTTAGATGCCTTTAGCCTTATCTCTCATATGATATCAATTCCCCAGATTGCGAACGACTAAGGAGAAGTTATTTTATAAAGTTCCATGGAAGGCAGATGACTAATGTCCCCATACACTTGACAATTATGGCACTTTTTCAAAAACTTCACACAATCAGCTGAAAGGAATCGGTTATGCTACTTAGGCATCAAAGTCATGTGTGATGAGCACAAGCCTAAGTAGAGCAAATTTCAAAGTTTTTGCTTTACATAACCCTTCATCACATGAAGAATTCCAATCCCAAATATCCAATTTGCATTTAACACATAGCTAAATATCAAAACAACATGTAAACAACAACCTAGGAATTCTAAGTTTAGGTATACTTACAAACTCCTAAGTTTGATGTAGATCATAATAGTATCTACAAGCTTTGATGTAGTTAGGTTCAACTCTTGAATCAAATGCTTAGCCTCCCAAGTGTTAGGCCTCTAGCTTAAAACACCAAAGCTTCACTAAGTCACCTTCTTGCTTAGATTGGTTTAGTTACAAGTAGCATCTCTAATGACTCTCACAAAGGTCAACATTTTACACATTAAAGATAATGTGCCTAATATGCCAAGCCTAATAAGCCAAGTTTAATACTTATCATGCCCATAGTCAACAATATACACATAAAGGATAATGCATTCCTAACATGACAAATTTTGACCATGTCATGTTCACATGGATTTGGCCTTAGTAATTGGGCCAACACTTGGCCTAAGCCCAATCCATTTGATAAATGGGCTTAGATTAAGTTCATGGACTTTCTCAACATCTTGGATTAATCTTTTGGTCGAAAACACTTTTGGGCCTAGGCCCAAACATCTTGGGCCATTGATCCAAGTCCAATTAGAAACAACATATAGTATTAATTTAATACTTTAATTAATATCTCATATTAATTAAGTATAAATTAATAATTAAACCCTTTCTTGAATTAGATTTCATAATATGCTAGAATCATTGCTTAAAGCATAAATCCAATTCCATTAATCTTAAGTAATCGATTAAACACTTTAATCGATAATTAGATTAATATTTATGGTGATTTGCTAAAGCTCTTTTAGGTGTGACTTACTAGGTTCATGTCTAATTAGTAATGAGAAGATAATATCAACACTTGATATTATTTGAAACTCCTTTCAAGTTTAAATGTGAAAATCCCAATTATACACATTTAGTTCTCATAAGTTATGAGTGACCCCTAGCATCGATATCACAACTACCCAATTAGAAATGAATGCATGTATCCTTTTGGTCATAATTATCGTGCACTAAAATCTCTTCATTAGAAGATCCCGATATAGCCTAGAGTTAAGGTTTAGCCAAACTCTAATAGCTTATCATATGACCTCATCTCAAGTTTCAATTTTTGATAAAACATGATGAATACTAGAAACACCTTTCTAGCACTGAAACCCTTTCAGACTGTGTCATGTTTGTCCTGGCTAGGAACTTATTCATCAAGAATAAACTTAGATAGCATAGGATCTTATCCCAGTTCACTCCAGGCAATGAATCCCATCTTGGCTAAACACTCATCCCTACATTTAACTTATTAGAGCCACGACATGCTATACACTCATGTGTGATTAACACCAGTATGTAAGTGGTAATAAACCCTAACCACTTAAATGTGGATGACCGTGTCACCTCAGGTCAAAGGACTATATGCACCATTATGACCTAGATTGTTATCGTTGACTATAAGTGAATATCCTTACGATCACAAATCTAACGTTATGTTTGATCCACCCATCATATGAGTATCCACATGTCTATTATGATATCTCATATCAAGTAGCATGAGACTCACTACCTCCCACTAGTAGTATCACATACTAATCAAGGAAAATAGATAGAGGTGATAGTCAAATTAATATTACCCAAATATTAATTTATCGACTACAAACATTTTTATAGTATATGTACCAAATAAATATGTGACTCATACTATCAACTCTTGATAATAAAATTATTTAACATTATACTAATGGATGAATATTCAATTAAATAAACATTTTAGATAAAAGAATATTCTTTATTGCCATGTGGGATTTTTACAATGTCAAAAATATGTGATTGGCCTCTAGGGCATACCACTATGCTAACATCAGCTTCCATGGTTAGCCAGGACTATCCCATTCATATATAGCCCACATACTCCCTCATGAATTACTTCCATAACAACATCCCATTGTGGCTAATCAACTATCGTGATAACATTCTCAGAGACATCTTTTCTTTTTTATCAACATCTTCAGGGAATTTTCCAGTTTCCAAATACCACTGCAGGTCATAAAACCACGGCTTCTCAATAGTATCAACTGGCATCACTCTTACCTCCTCGTAATAAAAGGTTCAAGATTTCACAAGAATAAGGGGCTTGATTTCAATTTGCTTCCTGCCTTCTCACATCGAAGCCAAAGTAGCTAGAGCATCAGCCACTTGATTCTCTTCTCGTGGCAAATGAATGAACTTGCACTGAGTAAAAGACAGTAAAACAATAGAAAAGTAATCCCAGTATAACCTCAACTTGCCTTCTCTTACTTCCCATTCATCGAGACCTGTTTTATCACTAGCATAAAGTCCCCATATATATTGTAATCTCTTTTGCCCTCACACTTCGCAGTGCATCTAAACCAAATATGCAAGCTTTATACTTAGCTTGATTGTTTGTTACCTCGAACTCCAATCTTTTAGCCATTGGGATCATTTCCCCTTCACCGATACCTACCCCTTTACCGGTAACTGCTCCATCAAAGTGCATACTCCATCCCTGAATTTCTATTGCCCCCAGGTGCTCATCCAAAAATTCTAACTCCCACTCTTGTTCATCATCCACCGGATTTTGAGCCAAGAAATTAGTTATAGCTCTCCCCTTCATAACTTTCTTTGCCACATAGTCTATATCAAACTCAGTGAGCAGAGCCAGCCATATGGCTAATTTCCCTGTGAGTGATGGAGTTTGTTGAAGCCATCTAAGAGGGTTATGTTTAGAGACTGCCTGAACTCTGTAAGATTGGAAATAGTGCCAAAGCTTCTTGGTTGTCTAGATCATAGCCAAACACGTCTTCTCTACTATATTGTAGTTAGACTCGTAAGGCATGAGTTTCTTACTGATATAATACACTACATGTTCAACCTTATACTCCCTTTTATGAGCTAACATTGCTCATACTACTTCTTTCTCAATAGCCAGATAAAGGATCAAAAATCTACCTTGTTGGGTTTTCTGATCCATAATGCAGTGGAAAATAAAAATTTAACCACGAAAAACACATAACCCGGATCCATGTAATTCAAACTAGATTAATTAAGAGGGTTTCCAAAACACTCACCAAGACATTCTTATGGCAAGATTGTTGGAAGGAAGAGAGGGGGTTCACACCGGTGACACCCTACCTCGAGCTTTTCGTGTCCTGTTGTCGAATTAAGACATCACCAAAAGATCACGCCCTTTACAGTATCCACATGAACAAGGTGATCCAAAGCAAGGTTGGTCTGCTAAAACCTTTATTGTCTCACAACAAATTTTTCTCTCTATGTATTTTTCTCACAAGAAGCAATAGACGAGGAAGGAGAATGTGGCTTAACTTAAACCCTAGAGAATGAGATGTATATATATATACATCCTACCAAGGATTTCTCTTACCAAAACAGTTTTGGTAAGATTAGACTTCCTTTTCTAATTTGATTCAAATTCCAAATTAGAATCCTTTCCTATTTTTTTTAGATAACTCTTACCTAAAATAAATTAGGAAATAAATAAACACTAATAT
>CATIWK010182897.1:0-10520 GCA_949634005.1 Mallotus japonicus
TTAACGTGTTTTATTTAATTTTCTAATTTTAATAAATAAAATATTAATTATTTAATATTGATTAAAGAGTACATTAAAATTATGTTTTTATTATATTAATAATATACTGAGGGGTTTAAAGTGTTTATTTTTAAAATACAGGGGTTAAAGTGTTCACTTTTATAAAATAGAGGGGGTTAAATGTTTTTTAATATAAAAGAGTTGCCGGAAATTTGGTCGGAAGGGGCAAAATGTTGACGGAATGAAAACTGAGGGGGGTAAGTGTTGGATTTTCAAATAAGAAGGGGGAAAGTGTGAATTATGGTATATCTCAGAGGGAAAAAGTCATTTGCTCTCAATTAAATATGGTCAATTATAATAAATTATCTTTTACAATTGAATTTAAATTCTTTGTTTGAAAAAAATATTCTCTTGACAAAATTTAGACTAATAATTTTTTAATCATAAAATTTAAGTGAAAGTAAAATTTTTATTAATTAATTTATTTTCTAATTAGCTGGGTGTAAAAATAAATAAAGAATTATAAATTAATCTAGAGAATATTATTTATATTTTAAGTCCGAATATATATATATATATATATATATATGGGCGTGTGTTACACTAAAAATTGGTATATCTTTTCATATTTCAATAAAATATTTTATTCGTGGTGAGTTAGCTAGTGGGTTCACATCGAAGCTAACAGCCATCATTTTCATTAGTTTAGATAGAGATTTAACAATTTTGAAAAAAAATGCCATACTGAAATTTTTTTTCACAATTGTGTATTGGAGAGAAGAGAAGTGAGTCGACTTCTTCTGTTATGTTCGTAAGATTTTGATCGTTAGGTCAAAATAATACGGTCAGCCATACTAAATTATAATAATTACACTAGTTGTACATTAAATTTCATGCTGCGAGCCAAGTCTAAAAAATTATAATCACAAATATATAGAAGAATTTTGGAAAAAAAAAAATGTATAGAAGAATGCCTTTAGATGATACGTACAAAATTTATATTGGGATAAAGATAATTTAACAATTGGGTGTTTGAACTTTTTATAATTACAATTGAGTGTTATAATTTGTAAAAATATTACATAATAGTGTATATAGTAGGTAATAATCAAGTTGTCTGTAAATTTATGCTGACAGGGGCCTAATTAAAGTTGGTGACCTAGAGTTGCACGTGACTATCATATGACATTTAATTAGTAAATGACGATACTAGCTTTATAAGAGATTAAAAGAAATAAAAACCCTAGGTTGCAATAATGCTCTAATTTAAATTTTCAAAAAAAAAAATAATGCTCTAATTTATTTGTGTATAATCACAGCTGTTTAGGTATGAAATCTTAAATTCATGTTTTCTTCTCTATTTTAAAATTGTTGCTACAGTTCTTGATTCAATTAAGCCCTTCATCTGCTCTTTGATTGCATTATTATCACTATTGTTTTTTTTTAAATGCAATCCATTAATAACAAAGAACAGTACAACAATACAACTGTTTGAAGACCAACAACAAAATAGTACAACTGTTGAAGAAGAACAAAATCTGGGCTACCCAAGATAAATGACAATTAGCCTAAAAGGGGCTGCTAGCCAAGCAACCACAACAAATTGCAGCTGCACTCCAACAGGAGAATACAAAAACACACCTATCTCTAATTAACCAAACTAAGCAAAATCCACCAAAATCAAGCTTCTATGTCTTCCTTCAGCAAATTGGACAGCTCCTCAGGCTTATTGCTCCATTATTATCACTATTGTGAAGCATGTGAATTATTGAAATGAGAAGATACTATTACCCATTTGAATACCATCTTCTTTTCCCTTAAATATATACTTCTTTCACCTTCATCCCTATTCACTTTCAAGTCATTTCCTGTGAAAATCAATCTTTTTTTGTTCGTTTGTTCACTTCATTTCAGACGAGTTTTCATCCATCTCCCTCTCTCTTATTCTTGTAAAATTGTCGGTAGCTTGAACCTGTTTAAATAAAAAGCAAAAAGAATCAAGCTTTGCTTTGAGAGTATTAGGGTTTGGCAATTAAGTTTAGATTATCATATTAAAATCCACTTTTTGATTTAGGAAACAAAAATTAAATGGAAGAATCAACTGGGTTACTGAACAAGATCCTCCCTCCTTGTCTCGAAGATGCAGGCCTCAAGGATTGTGCACTCCCTCCTGATTCCATCAAAGAAGCTTTCTTTAAGGCTGCTTTTGCTGTTAAGTCACGCGCCACCTCCGTCTTCACTGATGATGAAAAAAGCATCAATTGTGTGTAAGACCCTTAGCTTGATGAAGCTAAAGAAGTTTCTGATGAGGTTGTTATTGGCGGAGACTCATGGGAAACTGTTCTACCTGACAATTTGGTGTGAGTAGATAGTGGGAAGGATGCTCCGGGACCATGTGTGGCTGAGAAGAATGCTAGGGTGGTGGAGGAAGGTGGAGATAAGGTGGTGGTGGTGGGTGGTGATGATCGTGAGGAGAGAGGGAAAGATAAAGGGTGAAGAAATGAATAAAAAACTCGTATGAATGTCACAGGGTTAGCTCTTTTCAACAGACAATGAACTCAAATCTCCAAAAATGGTACAGAACAAGAAGGATACTTTCAAATCCCTAATTCCTAATTTCAATTTTTTTTTAACGCAATTCTTTTTTTTTACTCACTCAATATGTAATATAAGAAGGCTTTTTTGTCATTTCATCTTAATACTCTATCATATGCACATCACATGTATCAACTTCTTTGATATAGCCTTCCACATCAGCTACTTAATGGGATCCATTATTGCCATATACGCATTAATCTGCAAAAAACATGAAATTGTTATTTTTAAACAAGTTGACACACTTAATTGTAATAAATAAAAGTTAGAATACTCAATTGTTAAATTTTAAAAATTTGAGACATCAAAATTATCGTTATCCCTATTTAGATTCATGTAGTATATGAGTGTAATCCAACCTTATCGAGTTGATACATTGTAAAATTTGAAACTCGAACTTAATTGATTTTTTTAAAAACTCGAGTTCGACTTAATTAAATAATTCATATATCGACATTAACTTGATTAATTAAATAAATGTTTTAAATTTTTTAAAATATATATTTTAAAATATTTAAACTCGACTTGAGTTCGAACTCTAATTTGAACTCGACTCAGTTCGATAAAATATATTTATAATTATATTAAAATAAAAAATTAAAATGGTAAATATACACAAGTTCTATTAAACTCGATTGATCTTGTGAATTTATTGAATCACATATTTTGGAGCTCAAACTTGACTTGATAGCCTATTCGAATAGGTTGAGTTTGAGTTCAACTCGACAATAATCGAATACATTTCAAAAATTTTCGAATTGATTTTAAATAACTCGCGAGTTGGTTTGAGTTGATTACACCCTTCCATGACACAAAGAAAAATGAAACTTACACTAGTGTAAGTAATAATAACAAGGGTAAAGATTTATGTCGCAGCTCGCAACGCTACAGTACGTCGCGGGCCACGACATAATTACTGAAATACCCTTAGTTCAATATTTTTTTATTAGATTATTAAAAAAAATTTATAGGTTATGAATGTTTAAATTTTTACACGACTGATTCAGCTATGTACAATTTAGATATTAGATTTTTTTAAAAAAATAAGAAGAAAATTGTTATTATCCTCAACATCATTGTTCATGTCGAGGGTAGCGATATGTATCACTACCCTAATAATAATGTATAATGTTTAGTAGGTGGACGGGTATGCAAAATTTGTCACTATAAAATGTAGTCCAAGTACTGGAATATATAGCAGACAACTTCAGGCACCAATGGTCGTGTTTTCAATTATAGCTTTTCATTTTCATTCAGAAATTGTGGTAAATCAACCTAAATCATTAAGTTCAATGTATTAGAGGCTAATTAAGAGTACAATGTTTCGCACAATTCTTTTCAGTTTGTTTCACAAATTATGATTCCATTAAAATCTAATTATTGCGAATAATGGATTAAAATTTATTTTTTAAATTAAATTATAAATATTTAAAGTTTATTAAACTCTAACTAACTCAATTTTAATATGAATGAGTTATAAAGATGATAAAAGTCTCCTACAACTAATTTAACATAATTATATACACTACAAACTCAAATAAAAAAACATCTCTTAACTAGTTGGTAAGTATATGAAATATACTTAAAAAGTTATTTACTATATTATGATTAAATATTTGTATTTTGTTGATTATGATTGAAATTTTCTATCCCTTTTCATATATAATTTTCTATCCCTTTTGTTATATTAGGGTAACGTGCAACGTGTAAACAACAATGGAAGAGAAGTCATCAGCTAGCCACATTGTGTCCTCAACTCATGTGTATCTTACAATAATGATAATATAACATTAATAAGTCAAAAAAAATTTGACAATGACATTGACGCATGAGGGCCGGGAGAAGAGAGGAAAGGGGATGCCACTATAACAAATTATTGAACGGGAATAATGGCAATCATAGGCATAGGCTATGTTTTTGTGTTGCCATGGTGGCCCAAATGATGCTCCCTTGACAATTTCTATCAATTATATATCATCAATAACTAAAAGTCTCAATCAATATATTCATATATTATCTTTTCTATTTGATGGCTCTTCTTCTTTCAATTAAAAAATTCATTGAAATCTAGTTTCTAAATGATAATTCTAGTAGTGTATGAGCATAACAATAGCTTGCCAACAATCTTAACTACTTGAATATAACTCGACTTTTTTTTTTGATAAATTAAGATAAATGGCTTTATTATTAATGATTTCAAATAAATATATTATATTAATATCGTTAGCATTATTAATTTTATATAACATTTCTCTTTTTTTTTTTAATTTAAATTACTAGTATTCGTAATTTACTGAATTTCAACTAATAAAGTTCAATTCAGACAAGATTATAAGGATAGTAAAGGTTTCTTACAATTAATTTAGCGCGACTGTATATACACAATTCAAATTTAAAATTTCGTTTAAGTGAGAACAACTTCTACTAGCTGATTTCAATGATTATTGATAATACCTTTCTCCTACTTCTAATATTAATTGGTGTTGATTCTATATACCTGGAAAATTAAGCACTCCCTATTCATAATCCATTTCATTTTCCTCTTATCATTTTCTCAATAAATACATATACAATTGCAAAGCTGAACTTGCATGTGATGATGTGAACAAGCCATTTAAGAAGGTGAATGTATACTTGGGTACAATTTGGGCTTAGTTTGGACATGTAAATTCTGAGTTTCATACCATTCCAAATCCAAAGGCTATATATGGAGTTGGCCCAAGAGTAGATGCTTTGTGCTAATTTGTCTGCAAGAAAGAATCTTATCTTTTTGAGGAATCAACCATTTGTTATTGCTGAGGTGTCAAGTCAGTATTGGTTTTGTTCTAGAGTCTTCTTCCTAGGTTGTAATTTTGCAAGAGAAAGAGAAGGTAACATATGAGGTGTAATGACTCTGCGAGTGTGACCATGAGTGAGTGTGTGTTTATGTGTGGTGCACATCTCCAACAATTGTGTGGACTTTTGTTGTTAGGGAAGAGTTCTGATGTGAACTCTACTCCTACAACATAACCCATGTGTCTTTTTGTATGCTTCAGAAAAATTCATTGCTTCTAGCATTTTCCAGATGGTACTAATTTGGTTATTTCACTCTTAAGTTAAAATATTTATTCGATTTTTTAATATACATTGCAATCCAACACTATTCAAACAATGATGAGGGCATTTGGCCAAAAAAAAAAAAAAACAATGATGAGAGTAAAAAAAATTTATATCCGAATTATCTTTGAAAACTCTTTGACCACTAGAGCAAAATTCACTAATAAAAATACTTAATTATTTATTATTGGTAAATGTAAGTATATCATTGTATATATATATACTACTAATTTATCAATATTATGTCCAAGTAAGAGATTTCAGGTTAAATATTTTTAAAAATTTATTATGAATAACATTCATTATTTTAGTGTTTCACACGCATGAATAGTTACAGTTAATAACTAATATAATGATTTTTATGAAATTCTAACAAGTGACAAATATGTATATATATATATATATATTCACGTATTCGAGTGAGAATTTTTTTTTTTTTTTTTTTTTTTTTTACAACAATCCTCTTAATTGCCAAAATTTTTTCATGAAAATATAAAAATTTTAAGGTAAATCAAAATATAATCGAGCTCTTGTTTTTTTTTAAAGTGTACTTGAACTTGAGTTAATAAAAACAAATATCACATATCCAAAAGGAGAGAAAGGTGCACAAAGACGTGGTCACTCTAAATGCCTGTCATTAACTTCTCATACCACATCCACATCTCATTCCCTCCATACAAAAATAAAGCCATTTTGGTTTCATGAATATATAGACAGAAATACAGGAAGAGCTTTTATGCTATACTTCATCATCATCAAAGAGAAGACACACAACAATATTTATATATAAACTAAAGGAAAAAAAAATCCAAGAATTGCTATCATGGCTCAAACAATCTTGTTCATGTCTGGTGTATCTACTAGGCATGTAGTTGATCTAAAGAGAGACCCTTTACTTCAATTCCAAGTTGAGAGATTAAGGCCTAAGCCATTGTCTTCTCTTTTTTATAATCCACTTCCTGCAAGCTCTTCCTCTTTTTCTTCTTCTAAAACATTCACTACTTTTGCTATTTTCAAATCTAAAGCCAAGGCAGCTCCCAAGAAGGTACTCACATGAACGTAAATATGTATATGGCATTTCTTTATTTTATATATATAGGCATTAGTTTAGATATAAGTTTGATTTTGATGTTGTGTTTCTTGTTTTGCTTCACAGGCTGTTGCAAAACCCAAGGAAAAGGTTGAAGATGGTATATTTGGTACATCTGGTGGAATTGGTTTCACCAAGCAGAATGAGCTCTTTGTTGGACGTGTTGCTATGCTTGGCTTTGCTGTAAGTTCATCTTCTTGCTTGTAGCTTAACATTGCTACAATTATTTATCTTTCAGAATTTAGTGTAAAACATATATATAGCAATTAGTCATATGTTAGTTGTCTAATTTTCCTATATTATATAGTTTATTAGGATAATTAGCACACCTAGTCAATATACAAACACCCTTTAGATCTAAACACATAAATTAGAGTAAGTTGCTTATACCCTTGTGCTCAAAGCTATGTTGTACGGACATTTCAATTAGTAGACATTTTTCTGTATTTGTATTTCTGTTTTTCTGTGTCCGTACTACCTAAACATTTCAGTTTATAAGGTAGACACTTCAATTAGAAGCCGTTTTCTCCCGTCCGTGTGTCCGTTTTCCATGTCACCGTATCCATATCCATTCAATTTAGGCTGAAAGTTTATAAATTGTACAAAAATTTGGCATAATTGTATTAATTAATAGTTCAGTAGTCGAGTGTCCATTGAATAATATTTTCCTGTAATTAAGGAAGAAACTATGTTTCTGCATTTTTCGTGATTACAAGTAAATGTTTAAAGAAGCAATAAGTGTATATGTTGATGTAAAGTTGTTAAAAAATAATTGCAGGCATCATTGTTGGGAGAAGGAATAACAGGAAAAGGAATTTTAGCTCAGTTGAATCTTGAAACTGGAATTCCTATTTATGAAGCAGAACCACTTCTTCTTTTCTTCATCCTTTTCACCCTTCTTGGAGCCATTGGAGCACTAGGTGACCGTGGCAAATTCGTCGACGACCCATCAACTGGCATTGAAGGTGCTGTCATCCCTCCTGGCAAAGGATTGAGATCAGCATTGGGTCTTAAAGAAGGAGGTAATATAGTTATAACTAACTTTTGCAATTCCTCTTTTTTTTTTAAAAAAAAAAAAAAATTAACAGAAAGTTCAAACGATTTAAGTATCAATAAACAACATGACAGGTTACCATTCTCTTTTAAATTAGATAAAAATCTTTTAAATCAGATAAAAATTAATTCTGTGTTAATTTACAGTGCTGTAAAGGATTTCAGTATTATTATTTATTTAATCAAGAACTAAACAATGTCATTGTTTTTTGTTCTCTCTTTTGCAATTCCAAGGTCCTCTATTTGGATTTACAAAGTCGAACGAGCTATTTGTGGGAAGATTGGCTCAGCTAGGAATTGCATTCTCTTTAATTGGAGAAATCATAACAGGAAAGGGAGCTCTAGCACAACTCAACATTGAGACTGGAATTCCCATCAATGAGATCGAACCCCTTGTTTTGTTCAATGTTCTCTTCTTCTTCATTGCTGCTTTGAATCCTGGTACTGGAAAATTTGTTACTGATGAGGAAGAGGCGTAAAGTAGATGAAGTAGTTATTACCTGTCTGTAAGAATTTTCACATTGTACTATGTTCAAGAAAATACTGTCCTTGACTCTGCTTTCTTCTTGTACTGGTCTTGTGCTTAGGCTTTTGCTTGTCATGGGCTGAAAAAGCCTACTGATTCAACTCAACCAATGTGCCAATTTTCTCAGTTTGCTTAGTCCGCCATGATTCAACTCATGCTGATCTAAATTAAAAGAGCTTAATTAATGTTGACTCTGGCTGGTCCGAACCACTAGTCCTGTAAGATATGATAACACTGTGCAGTGCAACAATTGGTCATTCCAAGACCAAAACAATCTCATCAGAATTTGAACTGTATTTGATGTTTAATTTAGTGATCAGCAAGTATGTTCGTTTCTATATAATCGTATAAACCATCCAGAAGAAAGAACCAGAACTCAAATGCTTGGTATACTGAATGATCTAAAAATCTTCAGGTTTCAAGTTTCATCAACATTTGTTACTTCAAGTACTAAGAAGATTACAATTTTTTTTGAGTTTTATAAATGAAAAAAACAGACATTGAAAAAATTTTATATTTACCAAAAAAAAAATCTTATCCTTTTTACATGTTTCATCTGGCTCGATTTGAAATGTACAACGAGACATTGTCCCAATTTTTTTTTAAATGCATGGTGTGCATCCATGGCAAGATTTTGTTTAGAATTTTTTTTAAACAACTAGATCAAGTGATTAAATCTTAAAGACTATAAGAGAGAAGAGGAATGAAGTAGGGATTGAATATCTACCATTTTCAATAGGATATTCACACTTTTTGCCACTTAAGTTATTCGTAAGGAAGTTTAGAGCTTGATGCAACATAACATAGGATGTGAGATGTGAAAAATCTAGGAAACTACATGGCTATTGCATGGAATTTACCAGCTGCTGGCAGTGGCACGCTTTGCAGAAGGTAATATAAATACATCGGCCAATTTCTACAGCCTAACCTGGTCGGTCAAAATGAAAACAATAAACATCAATTTTAATGTCTTCTGAGCCATGGAAATTGTTTGATTGGCAGCCAAAAAAAAAAAAAAAAAAGATGTCGGTGTGATTTGCTTGCGCATATGATGTTGTGATTCATGAATGGCTGCATGGTTGACTTGGAGACTATAATGTGCTCGTGTCTGTCATCACCATTCCTGCTTCAAGTTAAGGGACCAAACTAATCATTAATTCTTTTAAAATATATTTTTTTAACTAAATTATTCGCCTCGAGGCCTTGGCGCTTGGGAGGTGTTGTGGGAGGTTGGGGGTTCAATCCCCCTCCCCCTCAACCTCCCCAACTCCCTTTAGTAAAAAAAAAAAAAAAAACTAAATTATTCAAATTTTAATGATTATTTTTTAATCAAGATTATCTTTTTATAGATTAGTTTCCTATTTTTAGTATACGAATATTATTCATTGTCCTTAACTTCATCCACAAGTAATGTTTTTAATTATTTTTGTTAATCAGAATTTAGAATTTAATTTGAAAATTAGTTGAAATTTTCTCACAAACAATAAATATTCATTCATTTCAAAAATAATAAAATTTATATTCAAAAACAAAATATGAATAGTCTACAAAAGAAACTATATTTATATAAATACAAGTTTTAATACTATATAAATTAAAATTTCAAAATTGGAAGCTTTTTTTATTATAAAATTTACTTTATTATCTTGAAAAAAAAAATACTTAAAAATCCAAAATCGATTGCGTTAAAATTAGATCCCTATCAAGAGACTTTGAAGTAAAACTCTATATATTCCAAAATCCAACCAATTATTCTTTGATTAGGCGCTTTTTTTTTTTTTAGCATTGAGACTAGTAAAAAAAAAAAAAAATACTAGATTTATAAACCTAGCAAAAAACACATTCATAACAATAAAAAATACACAAAATAAATAAATCTATAATGCCACTTCTTATTTCGTATAGTAGTGATGCGGATAGCTCTGCAGTTTATGGAACTTTGGATTGTAATAAAAGGGTTAAAGTGCGCAACAGTGCTTCAAAAGGTCAAATATTTTGACACCGATTGAGTTACGGTGTCTATAATATACGACAAAATTTACCCCTCACAATCTAGTTTTGGACCTAAATTCGACTGTTTAAAGCTTCTTTTTGGACTTTAAAGTTTTATGTTCATTTTTAAATTATTTTAGTATTTTGTTTGGACTTTTTGCCCTTTTC
>CATIWK010183088.1:0-15470 GCA_949634005.1 Mallotus japonicus
TTAGGTAAAGTCCATTGTCACTGGGGCACGCAACTCTTCAAAGCAAAGAGGTGCTATAGAAAGATAGTTAATTGGGTCGGCAGGCTTTTTGTTACAGGTAAGTTTTGCTTTGCCAGTGGTGATTGCGTCATGAAATGAGAGCTAAGAAGTAGGCTTTTGTCCTCCACTATAATGAGAATGTTGAGGCTGTGCTACGCATTTATCGGCCTCTGTGTGCATCTCTTGTAATTCGAATCTCGACTAGCTTTAGGCCCATGGATATAGCACTTTACGCAATCTTTACAATTTGCTCGTTCTCGAAGTAGATGATTTAAATGTTTTATTCTCCTCTCACCTACGCTATTGGTCCTGCAATGGGTGAAATTCTGTTAATTGTTCGTCATAATGTAAGAGATTTGAATTTGGTGCTTTTTGTTTCAATCTGCTTCAAGTTTGAGAATATGACATTACCGGGTGCACTTCCTCTACTTACTTTAAGGGGGGATTCTGAATACAGTTTTCAAATATAAAAAGTGAAAACACTACGATTCTACGACCATTGAGAGGAATTCCCTTCTTAAAGTTTGTGTAATTTTTGTCTGTCAAGGTTGCTTCTGATGCATTTCGGAAATTCCCACAAGAGTGTCCATTAAAGGCCCCTGTTTTTATCAATGAAACTCCGTGCAGCGGTGACAATTTCTTCAAAAGTTCACGCAATGCTTCGGAAATGAAATTGTCCATTGCTTGTTAACCAGAAGATTATAAAAGCACGAACTTGTCAACCAATTAACGACCTCACTCACCAAAATGACCCTAAATCTCAGGGTTCGTACATAATGGATTACCACAACATTTTGAAAAAATTTCAAAGTAACCCATACAATTAATTCATAGGAACTATAACAGTAGGGTTCAATCCGCTCCATCATATTTGATACACATCCAAAATTTTTGAAGCTGGCAGCCTCATGTTACATTCTGATTGGTTGCATTATCTCCCTCTAATAGCTCGGTTACACACAATTCATGCAAGTTGTCGTACATCTTTTTCCACTTCATAAGCATTTGCCTATACTGTGTGGACTCAAGCTTTAGTCTCTCTACTTCCATTTCAGCCGCAGCAGCAGAACCTTGTTGCTGTTTTGAAAAAAAAAAAAAAAGTCAATCAGGGCAGCAAAGAGTCTCAGGAGCATTGCATCTGGTATTATCATATAAGTAGCATTAAGAAACAACATATCTAGTAATCTAAGGTAAGGACACCGCTTGGGTAGTTAACCACCTGTAGCTCTTTAATTTGATTATCAATCACTTGAGAGCTGAGATATGAAGAATCCAAAGAATGATCATATGTAGTCTGGAGACTAATGACTGCACTACTTCCCATGTTTTTGTCTGTTGAATTGATGTACTTATCCAGTGGTGGTGGTAATGATGATCCGTGCCTTCTTGAGGAAGCTTGCACATTTGGTGCTCGAGGATTTAAGTGGAGTGGCCGCCTAACAATTTGGATGTTATTCACAGGACCTGAAAAAGGATATTTACTAAGTCAATAGTAACATTTGAGTAAATATTAATAAATATATCTTTTTACATGTGTCCAAAGGCATAGCCATTTCATAGAGCAGGCCGTTAATCTATTTTTGTAAGAAAATGGTCAACTTTAATTTGAATTCTGTTTATCTCAACAGACAACAAACCCAAGTAGCTCATCTCACAAAGCAACAGACCTCCTGGTAGTTAAAAATTTCTAGGTAGTTTGAAGCTGTATTGATTTGGTCATAATCCTGGAAAAAAACTATATTTAATTTCTGAACATGGTTACCTACAGCTGACAACGATATCTTTACTTATCCTGTCTAGACTGAAGTTCATGGAGAATGTACTGATTTGGCAACAGAATCATAAATAAAACAGGAGCCAGTAAATAATCATATGCAACTTAAGAAACAAAAGCTCATAAGCAGAACCTTTTGCATGTTTAAATGTCCGAATAATGTTATGGCTTTTGGGATCCCAAACTCGTATAATGCCATCCTCTGATCCAGCTAGCAATAAATTTCCATTTGTACTGTATGCTAAGCAAGTTACAGGCTTACTGTTTCAAATAAACAAGTAAAAAAAAAAATCTTAGCCAAATGACACAAGAATATTTGAATCACATAAAACACAATCATTATTACCAGGCACAAACTTTCATGAACAATATACCCTAAAGCTTCATGAAGTAGCATTCAACCATATGTATAATCAAAATCATATAAACAGATTGAATTTACACACACACAGTTCAGACTTACATTACTTAAAGAAGAGTGCTGAAAGTGAAACTAAAAATTAAAATGTGGATTTTTTGACTGGAAGAGTGAAATCTAACTATCAAGACTTTGGACTATCCGGACTTTTCAGTAAATTAAATCGGTGAAATCACAATGCCACCCATAAATAAGATAGGGGTTTCTATCTTTCCTGGATGCATTTATATCATCTAACGTTAGTATCTCATTGCAAGATCCATAAGAGCGAGAACTCTTTAAGATGATCCCAAAAAAGTGCAGGTTCAGATATGCTATAGCATTATACAAACCTGTGACTAGATAATGAGCCTATAATATGCAACCAATGGCTTTTGCTAGAGGAACTATCAGCATTAAGTGCAGCAATGTATATCTTGCCATCTCTGCAGCCAGCATAGAAGACATTTTCACCAGGGTCTAGGGCAATTGAATCAATTATCAAGGGAAACACAATATTTCTCAATAATCTCCCTTTAGATAAGCTCCACACCTGAGACAAGATATGCAAGGATAAGAATTTAATACAGATTTCATGAAGAAAAATGGCACTGATAAGCAAAATATGAGCATTGATAAAATTCTAAAGGATTCATTGTACATAAAAAGCTGATTGTACAGTGTGTGTGATACATAGAGGGTAAGAGGAAAAAAAATTAAAAATAAAAAAAGAAACAAAAAAATTTTAAACAGCAAAGCAAACATATAGCAGAAGATGATGTACAATGCCCAACATCATAGATAAAATTTACAATCTTTACAGTTAGCCAATTAAAGATCTACTTTAGTAGTTTAGTTTTTTTTATAAACTTTGGCTCAAATGCATCACTGGGACAAGCTCATTTCCTTTCTGGTACAGCTTTATGTCATCTCCAATTCTAGGATGACATCCCCTCCTATGCCTTTCTAAAAATTCAAACTCATGTACCAAGAGAACAGCTCAGAACATCACATAATTACTAGCTTAAATTATCAAAAATATTCCCTGCTTAGGAATCAAGCATTCATGTCACTAGTATATTGAGGTCTAACATAAATAAAGATCAGACTTCATTCTAATAAACCATCTACCATGAAATTGTGTAATCAAACTACAAAAATAACATGAATGATATTATCTAAATAGCAATCTTCTTATACAAAGGATGCCAGACCTTACACGTTCGATCCTCAGAAGACGAAACTATAATTGCATTGCCTCGTCCATAACCTGTGACTACATCAGTAACACGCAAAGTATGCTCTGAAAAGCTGTGCTCATAGAGCTGGCTTACCTGCTCTGTTTGATAATCATCAAATAACCTGATTCAACAACAATAATAAAAAAAGAAAAAGTTCACTTTTACAGAATAATAACTACTACTGTAAAATGGGGAATTTTAACGGAAGCAATAAGAAGGTATATACATGAGAAGCGACCAAACTCTAACAGAACCATCCTCTGAACCAGAAACCAGAAAAGAATCATCTTCGGTAAAAACCAAACACGTTACAGCCCTGTAATGAGCCCGCCATTTTTTAAGCAACCTACCAGTTGCAACCTATGTTCCAAACATAACACAATAGCATTAAAAATTACCACATCAACATTAAATCAGGGCAGTAAAAGAAACAATCATTTAAAATTTTTACCTCCCAAAGGTAAATATGCCCTGATATTCCTCCCCCAATAATATAAGTTCCTTCGCTGTTAGCAACAAGCGGTTTTATCGGCTCTTCCGGAAAGCACTTGACCTCAACTTGAGGCTGGCAGATGAATGAAATTAACTTAAATGAGAACTTGTAATTCTTTTCATTGAGGATTTAAATCAAACAGGTCATGTGCATGAAAATACCTTTGACCAAGACCAATATAGAATAGAGCCTGACGATGCGTGCGCGTCGCGCAGCTGAGAAGAGGCGAGGAAGCGAGCACCAACGGAGGTAAGGCCGTGAGGGGGAGAAGCGCATGTTTTATAGCGGAGGTGCTCGGCGCCTGTATGGAGGTCCCAACAACCGATGCCGCCGTTTATTGAAGATGATGCTATAACTAATTCTTCCTCCATTACGGGGGGTTTTAGCGTTTACTCGTGGTTGAACAACAAAAATTAAACCGTTAAATTCTCTGGTGCGGGTTTTGTTAGGGTTTTAGTGTTTGAGGAGGAAGTAGAGAAAACGATGTCGTTTGAACCGAGTGACATATGTAGGCTAAACGAGGTTGCTTTTACCGAGCCCAACCCAAACACCCAACTAAACTATTGTTTTTTGGGCCGATCTGGCCCATCTCTCCCGAATATAACGTCTTAATTTGTAAATCCAATGCTATGGTTTAGGAATTACGAAAGCAAAATTTTTCTTATTTTAATTCATTGCAATGATTGATTTTTTTTTTCTTTTTTTCTAGACTACCGAATCCATTGAAATATAATTAATTTAATTTGATCTGAGGAAAATTATAATAGTGATAAAAAAAATTTTACAATTAATTTAATGTAGCTATATACATTACATTTTGAACTTGAAACATCGCTTAGATAAAAACAACTTTTTATGAACTAATTGTAACAATTATTGATAAATAATCACACTCAATTATCTTCAATTCCTTGGTTTGTAGCAGAATTTATGAAGCACTCACACTACCTAGTTTTTTTCTAATAAACATTTTTGAATTTTATTAAAAATAATAGGAAAAAAAAAAACCCACTTGTTACAAAAAGCATCAAATGATGAAAAATGCCATCCTCTAGCAATCTAAGCAACACAACTCAAATAAAAAGAGCCAGATAAGACAGAGAACAGGAGATAAACAAAGCAGCAAAACAAACTAGACTTACACAACCTAGGAAATATGCTAACTTTATGCATTGCGATTTGCGAGTGTAAATTGGAATCTTTTTTTTTTCAAGTCGGTATAGGTATATATAGCACATATAGTCTTGTTAAATTGAACATGGCTGACGATACTATAAGACAAGACACGGGTCATTGTATGTTAATTATATTCCTTGGAAGGATTATGTCGAATTATAAACTATTATAATTATTTTGTTTGTTCTTTTGTCTTAAGGAAGCCACCTTTTTCTTTCTTTCTTGTCTTCTAGATTGAAAGAAGATAAACATTTTTATGAGTTTAGTAGCTAATTTTCTTCAGAAGTATTGTTATTTTTCATTCATAATTTTTTTTGTACTTCTTAATTGAAGGAGTTTGTTTTTCAAAAATACCTACATTATGTATTACATTACATGATTAATCTTTTTACTTAAACTATATCAGAATTTAGAGTTCACTAAACTTCAACTAATTCTATTTGACTTGAACGAATCATAAAAATTATTTATATTACAATAAAATCTATATTTTGGGCTTTATTTTTCTGAGCAAGCAACACATGTGCAACCCAAATTCATTTGCTATCTTCATAGCACACAGAAGCAGGTATAAATTAAATGAACGTGAGATCTACTCATGTGGTTCTCTGACCTTAAGTTTCTAATTTAATTATAGCATGATAGTTTGTCGTACAGGCAAAAGCAGCCTCGAGAATATGTGATGTGTTTAAACAGTGCTCCATTTTTCTAATTCTGTTATCTTTTTTGACAGTTTTATCAATTTGTTTAAGAGCTATAGCTGTATATACTATATAGTGTATAATTAAACAAAGTAAACAATGTCTGGAGTACACAGTTAGTTATCAACCTATATGTATAGGGTATGGCCTCGTCAGAAACTCTGGGGCAGGCCAAAAACACAGAAAAACAAATTGGATTTTAAATTCATATGTTGCAGCATTTCCCTTTTACCTTTATTTGTTTTGAATAGGGAGTTCATATGACTTTATGTATTGATAAATTGTACAGTAGAGAGCAGTTCTTTCTTTTTAAATTGACGACGATATGATTCGAATATACCTTAAGATGTCTTTAAAGAGAAATTACTACTTAACTACTCTCGTTGGTGATTTTTTTTTTTTGCATGTGTAGATTATCTATAGTTAATTAAAGTATTGTTCTTCTTATAACTTGTCAATAAAGTTCTAAAACATGTATAAAAAATTAAAGCATCAAGAAATGTCAACAAAGTTGCATTTGAAAGACCAAACGAAGAAGAACATTGTATAAGTCTTTTTATGAATCCCCATTTCTCTCTTTTTCCTTTTCTTTATAGAGAGTTCTCTTTTTCTTAGAACAAAAAATAAATAAATAAAACTCAGTTTGGTGGTCCAATAGGGCTGTTCAGCAACACTGAAAACACCTCTTCTCTTAAAGCATCTTTACTGGATGATCCGTATCCACTTTTGAAATGCCCCATCACCCACTTTGTATTATATTTACCTTATTCTGCATTTTTTTTTTTTTGGGAAATTTATTCTGCATATCTATACTCTATATATCTACTTACATATAACCCTTTATTTATAATAAATAATAACATGGACTACTAGACGTATATATCCTTCTACACCGCACGTGAATTTTGAAGTCACGTGCGATGCTTCCTAAAAGACAAAGCAAGTTTGGAGAGAAAACATCTGATCGTGTATTTGTTTTGCTGCCAAAACTAGGGTTAGGGTTTTATTATTATTATTATTATTATTTTGGGTATGAGACGAAATCATTGCACGACAAAGATATTCCAAGAATACTATATTCATATAGTCCAACTTAAAATAGACCTTTCTTTAACTTGCTTTCAGCTCAATCTTCTGAGAGTTTCTCTGCTTTGGATAATAAATAACCGAAAAGGAAAAAAAAAAAGAATTGCATAAACATTGAGCAACAAGAAACAATGCAAAGAGCCAAAGAAAAAAGTAAAGTAAGAAAAAAGAAACAGTGGAAATGGGTTATTCAAACTTTTTTGTGTGTAACTTTCCCTGTAGAGAGATCGATGTTGGAGAGAAAAGACAAGCAAAGCCAAGTGGAAAAGAGATGGGTTTTTAGCAAGCAAAATGTGGGTTCTGTTTATATATATAGCTATAGCTACCAGTCAAGAATAAGAGTCTTTATCTTTTTACATATGGGCTTTGTCAAGAAAGGTTGGAATTAGTGAAAAGAAGGGAATTCAGATGGACATTGTAGGGAAGTAGAGGGATCCAAAGAGAGTTTTGAAGAAAATGTTCAGATACTTAAAGTAGGAAAAGGCAAAGGTTTCTGGTCCTCAGAAGAAGAAGTATAGAAGCCTTGATAGAAACATTTCAAACCACATTTTTAGTCAGTTTCTATTATATTTCGCTTTCATCGAATAACTCACACTTTTTGTTTTCTTGTTTTTGTTCTGGTTATGTTCTTTTTTTTTTTTTTTTTCTTGCTACCCTTCTTCTTCTTCTTCTTCTACTCTGGAACTACACCTGCCCGTTTTGTTTTATTTTATATATATATATATATTTTTTTTTTCCATTTTCCCCCATTGACTGACAGTTCATGGAAACGAGAAATAGAGATTATAACCTTCATCAAGCTAGAAATGATGACCTTCTTTTCCTAAATAACAGTATCATTTCTCTTTTGACAATAATAGGGTTAATGATAATTATGATTAAAACAAACTACTACTAATAATAAGATTTTGAGAAACAAAATTATCATAATGGTGTCATAATGATTAAACTCACCAAAAGAAAAAGAAAAATTATCCCAATAGTGTCAGCTGCCTTTTTCTTTTCTTTTTTTTTTTATCAAGAAATTGTTTCAAGAATATATATATTTGAATGCCATGGCTGTACGTATGTATTATCCATTAATGGGACTATATAATCAGAGAAAGCCCTAGAGATCATGGTCGACGAAAAAAAATTTCAGCCTGAAATCTTCACAGCTTTTTCTTGTTTTTTTTTTCTTTTGAAAAAAGAACTAATAAAGAAAGCATCAAGAGTACTACTCAAGACTCCCTCTTTCTTCTTGCATTAATGACTGAAACATACAGGCATGAAAATCAGAAATCAGAATGAGTAAGAACAAGAAGAAGAAGAAGCAGAGAGAGTTCTAATAGTCAAGAACTAGCATAAATTGCACCAATCAAAAACTAAGAGATATCTTTAGAAAAAGATGGAGTTGGTGATTCATTCTTTTCTTTTCTAAAACCTGCTTTTTGGTTATCACGCTAACCAAAACCCACCTGCATTCATGGCTATGGGTAACACAAAGATAATACTCTGGCACTAAAGAATATATACAAAGAAGTTGCAAAAACCCACACAGACGCGCACACACATTTAATCAACACTATCATATCTCAAACTCTCGAACTTAAAGAACGACATGACAATCGGAACAAGAAAATTTTAAATCAAGAAGGTGAATAGAAAGGAGAAGCAAAAAAAAAGAAAAAAGAAAAAAAAAACCTCAGATCTTTAAATGGATATGGGGAAACTAACATGTTGAAGGGGGCATGAGATTCAACCCCAAATCATCCTTTTCCAACATCAAACGAGCTTTAGTAGTCTCCATATTTCCTGTATTAGAAGCACTATTATACTCTGGGTGCACTCTTTTCTTGGACTGTAAAGACACACCAAACAACTTTGTATTTTTGCGGCCTTCATCAAGAATCGTTAAAGAACTTTGTGAAGTGTTGGTAGGGGAGCTTAAAACTTGAACTTGAGGAACTTGCTTAACGTTAGTATTGGGAGGGTTATAGTATCCGAGAAGTTGGTTTAATGGTTTTTGTACCAAAGAACCATTAGAAGTAAAAGGAGTAGCGGTGGAAGTAGGTGCACAAAGAAGTAAAGAGGAAGGGTATGAATTGCTAGGAGTAACAGGCTTGACATGATTTTGAACAAAGTAGATAATATCATTGTAAAGCTTTCTCATGTGTGCAAGTTCGGACATAAGCATATTGTTGCTTCTCCTTAGTCTTTCATTATCTTCTGATAAGGCAGTGACTGAGCTGTTATATCCACCGCTACCAATAACTGAAGCGCTAGCAACTCCTCCTCCTCTTGGTGAAGATAGAGGCGGCGAATCACACCAGTTGTTGTTGTTGAGTTGTTCATCTGAATCAGATGGCGAGATGCTAACTCTGCTTGAAAATGGAAAGAAACCTGGCCCATTAACGCCTAGAGGTGAATGTGGGTGATGATGGTGGTGGTGACTAATAGCTACTTGAGGCTGTGCTGTTTTTCTTCTATGGATTTCGCATAGCAAATGCTTTTCTCCTTTCTTGAAAAATTCATTAGCGAACTCCCATCTGTCAGGTACAATCTTTCTAAAACCCTAGTTCATCAAACAACCAAAAAGAAGCCAAAATCAGAATCAGTAAAACCGCTACAAGCATAGAAAGTTAATGAACAAACTTCTGAAGAAATATATAAAAGCAAAAGAGGGGGAAGGACTAGGCAACATACATAAGTATTGAGTTGCCTAACAAAGCTAGAAAAGTTGTTATGCTTAAAATAATTAGGGAGAAGATCTCTAGCGAACTCAGGTGGCCTCCAAACAACAAAAGTAGTATCATCTTCACCCCAGGAAACTATATGGTCAGTGGCAGGATCATCAACTAATTGATAAGTTTTAGTAAGGAAAGGAGCTGGCACAGATTTGTGGGAGTCAAGTGAAAGCAAAATGCCTTCGCAGTTGTCCAGCATAAGAGCCATTGAAGAAGATCAAAAGCACCTGCAGAAAGGAAGAACCAAAAAGAAGAAAACAGAAAATAGAGATGGGTGAGTGTGCGCAGGAGGAAGGAAACAAGAAACAGTAGGGAGCTTTTTGGGTTTTTGGCTTTGATGGGTAAGAACTAAGAATTGGAGAGAGGAGGCTGATGGTCTGTGAGAAGTGAAACTTTGGGTTTTGCCTTGGCCTTGGCTTGGATAAAAAATATTGGAGAGAGAGGGTGCGTGCTACTGTGTACTGTGCGGTTGTTTTTTTCCCATAATTAAAGAGAAAAAATTTACAAGTTAGTATGTTTTTTTTTGGGAGGTTGAACTGATATGTAGATATATATAATATGATTTAATTAACATAGTATATGGTTGCTTCAAAAAAAAAATTAACATAGTATATGGTAAGTATAATAATTTTTTGTTTGGGTTCTCGGTTATGTAGTGAGAGAGAATATGTGTCTGTCTGTCTAGGACTGTGAAATAAGGGCCTTTCAAGACAAACCCGTGAACTCTCTCTCACTCTGACATTTATCCCGCGCACACCCACTTAAAAAACACCCACACTCCACTACACATCCATCCCAAGTGCGAGCGAGCGAGCCAGCGGCCAACTCTTGTCTTTGTCTTCATCCCAAATTTGACCATGTCACCCTTCTTCTTCTTCTTCTTCTTATTCTTCTTCTTCTCCTCTAATCATCCATCTCCCCTTTTTCTACAACTTCTTCTTCGTATTGCATTAGTCAACCGACTGAGCCTTGTAGAATTCCAGATATACATTGTTTAAAGCAAACAAAAAAAGAAAAAAAAAAGATGATAGGTCTTATTTATACATAGACCTATTTAATTATTATGGTATATGTGCAAAATTTGATTGATCTTTCACGTTTACTTTAAAAAGGAAAAAGGATGTTCAAAGTCACTTTCTCTATTAATATGCTCATCTTTCATGTCCTAATTATAAAAGAGATCAATCAGATCATGTTAATTGTCAATTTGGATGCTTGACATTCTTATACTACCAAGAAAACATAACAATGTTAGCAAAATAGCTGAGTTGGACAATGGGGTATGGCGTTAGAGGGCATTGTTGACATTTAATTTTTTTTGAGGTGAATCAATTATAGTAAAAAAAAGAAAAGAAGATAGACGAAGGTGGGTTTTAACTCGTTAAACGAGAGTGTACTCTTTTTTGTTCATTTTTGTAGGTTTCCTTTTGTTGTTTAATATCAACAAACCAACACACTCTCCAATTTCGAATCCCCATCATTTTCTACTACTCTACCATATAATATATATATAAGGTAAAGGATACATCGGACAATGTGATGGGATTTAAAGCCTGTTTCTACGTTCTTCTTCTTCCATTGCTTCTCTTCTTCTTCTTCTTCTTCTTCGCTTCTTCCTTTTCCTTTCACCTTTTTTTTCCCTCTCTTAATAACAACAACAATAATATTAATAATAATAGTATTCCAAACTTCAATATCAATACCATATGGACGGAAATGCTCTCTGGCCACTATTACCTTTACTGACTATGTTACAGTTATATATATTTATTTGCATTTATATTATACATTATATGGTTTTTAATTATATATCTACCGCCCCTTTAGTTTATAGCCTTTACTCTCCTCTCTGCTTTGAGCCTCCAACTTTGGCTCTTTCTCGATCGGCTTGGCTTTGCTTTGCTTACGTGTCTCAGGTGATTGAATTTTTGGACCCAAAAGTTTCCATGAATAACTGGAAATTTTTACAGCTTTCTTTCCCCCCCTTTTCTTTCTTGTAAAGGGGCCCAAAAATATTTATTTTTTGTGT
This sequence comes from Mallotus japonicus, assembly GCA_949634005.1. Taxonomy (NCBI): domain Eukaryota; kingdom Viridiplantae; phylum Streptophyta; class Magnoliopsida; order Malpighiales; family Euphorbiaceae; genus Mallotus; species Mallotus japonicus. The sequence goes on from CATIWK010183088.1 coordinate 11,663, forward strand.
ATATATATATAAATATGCATACACATTTTCTCAAATAAAAATTTTTCATTCGTTAATTTGATCAATGAGTTTAATAATCAAGCTATTTACTTTATCTTAAATTGGATATGAGCACAAAATTTGAACAAGATTGCATGAAAACTGTTGTAATGAGTGGTTGCCAAGGGATCCTATAAAAGTAAAAAATGGATTCATTTGGTCATGAGTAAGTGACAGTAAAGGGTAGGGACAGTAAGAGGTCCAAAGTGAAAGAATAGAAAAAAAAAAACTATATATTATATGATTACTAATTATTTCATATAGATACTCAACTGATTATTTTCATCATGTCTATGCTTCTCATTATTGGAAAAACAAAGTTAAACTGTCCATGTTCCCCACCATTATAATTCCTCTCTTTACAAAAATATTTAGTTTAAGGCAGCAGTCTCCAGCTTCCCCATTAAGAGATTTAACAGTTTCCGTTTTTAATTTTTTTAAGAAATGAGCATTGTTTCTTTTCTGGGTAGAATTCCAAATGTGGTTTTGGAATTTAAGTTTTAATAGTGAATTCATGTCTATTATCATGTGCACTTCTGTAAGACTAGTCATAAACAGGTAAATGACACATTTATTTAATTATTTATTTTACCAGTAATAAGTACATCAAAAACCTGGTCACATGACTCCAGGATAAAATAAAATGTACACAGTAATAGTTTATATATTTCTGAGTTTCTCTAGCCAGTTTGCTATCTTTTGTAGAAAAGTTGCCATCCAGACAACATTAAAATTCACACATGCACACATACATGTGCGTTACATGTTTATCTATATATATGTATTGCCAAAAATAAACTCCTCATCACATGATACATTACTTATATTATTTTGGTAAATTTCAAAGTTCATATATTTAGACCACTGATGCAATTAAATATAAAATACTTAATCAGCAAGAGAGTATTTAAGTGGTAATTTTTTTTAAGGGTGTTGGCCATACTAGACTTGTCTCAATGTAATTGTTTCAGGAGCTTTTCCTAGTCTTTAATAAAAAAAAAAAAAGTGCAAAATTCAAATACTACTATTGTCGATTTAAAAGAAAGACTGTTGTACAATTTCTCAATATTTAAATCATATAATTCTATTAACCAAAAATATAAAATAATCAGGTTGCATGATTTTTTTTCCGTCAGTTTACATAAATTGGAAAGGAACATGAAATTTTGATAAGAAGAAAAATGTCAGCTTCGAGTACCGATGTTCAATTATAATTGGAAACCCTTTATCCCCAAGTTTCTCTGCAGATCAAAATCTTCTAAATTTCCTCTATTCTTCACCCTCTCTCTTATTAACACCACCACAGTCCTTTTTTTTTCTTTGTTTCATGATTCTCATGTTCAAAAAAAAAAAAACTTGCTCTTCTGTGTATAGCCTGCAAGATTTGCAGCGGCTGACATGGACGCTGTCCATGTATTTTTCTTTTTTAATTGAAGGTGTTTCTGTACATGTACGTATAGCAATCTCGTGATTCTTTTTTTGTTTTCTTCTTTCGTGACATAATAGTTATTACCACACCCTCTCTATTCCTTGGCCTCATTCATGTTACATGCATATTTATGGCAATATATTGCTTATGGCTCACCCTAAATTATAACAAAGAACAAAAGCCCCCTCATCTAGATGTTTCCCTTCAAAAAAATAATTAATTAGCCTTTTATCTTTGATATAATTTACATATGATAAGTTCAACATGCAACCCACTTAGTCATTGTCACTAGAGAAGGATTGTAATTAATTAGTTAATAATGTTTTACATCCATTGATCAGGAATTCATTAACTTAATTATATTTGTGATTATCCATTTTAAACCACTTGATGATGATGGTGGTGGTGGTGGTGGTGGTGGTGGTGGTGGGGTGGGTCCAACAATCATATTACAAAAAATGGGTCCCTATCTCATTGATGGAAAAGAGCAGTTTATGAGTAATGGGAAACAGAAACAAGCACGAAAGAGTTAAAAGTAGTGAGCAGTGCAGAGGTAATTTCCATTGATGAATCATGGAGCTTTCTTTATATGTATCTTTCTTTGTTTGTAGCTTTGTACAGTAGAGGGTAGTAGGACAAATTACAAATTATATGAAGAAGATCAAGGAGAAGAAGAAGAAGAGAAAGTCTTTATATATATATATATTTATATTAGATAAAGAGAACAAATGGTCCTACAAAGGTATATGGAAATCTAGAAACCAAAGGTTTGATCTTTTTCTCATAGAAACAAGTTGTCAGCAACTTAGACAGATATCCTACCGAGCCCACCACCCATCACTACCAAAATCACTCTTCTTTTCTTCTTCTTCACCCCCACAACACAACACTCGCACTCACTAGCTAGCTATATACACTACACTCTATATTATTATTATACATGTTCAAGAGCCAAGAAGATTCTATTCTAGTTTCTATAACACAGTGAAAAGTGAACCCCACAACAACACAACAAACCCTCTCTCACACGGTCACATGACCACCGCCCCGATACTTTTTCTAAATATTATTCATTGATTACTTATTTAATTCTTAGAAATCAACAAATGATAATGGTAATTATTATATTAGATAATCTAAAATGAAGATTTCAAGGAGAGACAACTTGAAACTCAGACCAAATACGGATAAAATCTTAATTTGTATATCTATATATGTATGTATGTATCTAATTTTTATCATTAAAAATGTTTCCCTATACCGTCATTTTAATTATATCTTCCTGTCACCTTCTCTAATCTTATATTATTTTCCAAAGAAAAATGCACAAAGAATCAAATCTATTTTATAAACGACAAGCTACAAGGTTCTTTCTTCTGTCTCTTCTTGCAGTCTCCTTTGTCTGTTCTAGCTCTTGCATTTAGAAAACACTTAAAACCCTCTTAATTTCTTCTTCATTATTATTGTTAATTACTGTTATGTATTAGATTTTGCAATTGCGAAAAAAAAAGTTAGCCAACATTTGTTGGTTCAAGTGGCAAAAAGTTTAGATTTCTTGAAGTAAGGTCTCGGGTTCGAGTCTTATATATGAAGAAAACAAACGAAGAGAGAGCTTTACCCCTTTATGAGTCTACCCAACTCAATTCCCAAATAGTCGGAGTTCTTGTAACTACCGGATATAGGAAGCATCAAATGCAAAAAAAAAAAAAAAAAAAACAACTATGTATTAGTTATTATTGCGGGTTGAAATATTATATTTAATTTAATTTTTTTAATAAAAATGACCAACCGCTAAATATCAATTGATCATTACCCATGCACTACTGTCCTAAAAATTATAAATTTAAACAACAACAATTTAGCTCATATAATATTTTTTTTATGAAAATTTATGATTTTGGAATTTTAACAGGTTAATTACACCCATGGTATCCAAAATTATCATAAATTCCCATTAAAAGACCCGAATTTTATTTTGTCACTTAAAACTTCCCAAGTGTTCACCTGGATCCCACAAAAGTGTCTCCTCACACAAAATGCATCTGCAGATGAAGCAGATGAAGCATGTATTTTTTTTTTTTTTGAGGAAAATATCAAAATTGTATTAAACGAGAGGAGCAGAGTCCTCCAAGATACAATTTGCAATAGCGTCAGGCAATGCATCAAGGATTACAAAGTCTGCTTTTCCTTGTAATGCATACTGAGCTAGAAAATGAGCAACTTTGTTCCCTGATCGACGCACATAAGAAAAGGAGCAAAGATTAAAACTCAAAGCTATAGATGAGATATCTTCACAAAGTAAGTCTTGAGGCGTCAGGCCTTTTTGAGAAGATGAAATGC